>JAJLYF010000015.1:0-218593 GCA_030571655.1 Jamesozyma lodderae | reverse complement strand
TTTCCACTGCTCTGCCATGGAATCCGAGATCTACTGCTCTGCCATGGATCCTTCTACTAACTAAACTAGATTCCACTGCCCTGCCATGGAATCTCGATTCTACTAACACAGAATACAATGCACTGATATTGTAAATTCCTCTAAACGAACATCCAACTTTAAGTAACAATTAGAACTTTATATTATCTATGCCTTTGGTCAAGAATCTTGAAAAGATTCCAACACAACAAGAACTATATAAATTAGTTGTCATTTCCACTTTAGACAACTTTGACACTTTATCTTTTTATATATGGTACATAAGGAGGGAAAAACCTTCACAAGCTGAATTAAGCTAAACTTAAGCAAACAATTAATAAATATTAATTCTAACTCTCATTTCAAATAGTTATCAGTTTCTTTATCAATTATTAAGCATAACAAGGGCATATTAGTTACATACAAAATGTAAATTGAGGCAACTTGGCCGAGTGGTTAAGGCGAAAGATTAGAAATCTTTTGGGCTCTGCCCGCACAGGTTCGAGTCCTGTAGTTGTCGTTATTTTTTTTAGGTTTTTATGTGATGCTAAATTCTTTCATCGCTATTCAAAATATAGCACTTATTTGTTCTTTTATGTATATCTATTTCCTGTATTGTAATCTGAAGAGTTAAAAAAAAAAAAAAAAAGGCCGCATTGTGTTATTACAAGAAAAAACTGACACTTAAAAAAATGTCATCACTCCCTTTTGAATTTAATACTGCCAGAGTTAATATACAATTTTTTTCTAACGAAAGAAATATCTCATTCCTGTAGTTCCATGTTTTTACGTAGCACAGCATATCCAATTAAAAAATGAGAATAGGTTATGTCCGTACATTGGAATTTCTTCAATTATATTCAAAAAATCCAAAAATGCTAACGAATGACCACATAAAATCTCACTGGGCAATAATATTAGAACAGAAGATATGGAAAAGTATAAATGTATTTTTTTTCCTTTTTGACAAGGTTATTTTAAATTTTGTAGCAAATAGTTATATTTCTATCAAAGCGACGTTTATTTTTTTTCGTTCTAATTTATTTTGATCCTTCAAAATATAATCTTCAGATTCTATAAACAAAAGAAGATCACCAAAACATCTCATTAAGATATATGAGCAGGTTAGTCACACGTATAGATGATTTAAATAAACTTACACATAGTGAAAATACCGAGAAACCCTTACGTTGTCGAATAATTGCTCAATTTTTGGACATTGAGTACCTTGAAGGTTTCCCTGATGGGAGAATTTGTTATATCGTAATCAAAAACATAAATGGTTTTGGCGTAAACGACCATATCATTAGACAACGACTGTATATGGGGGAGGATGTTTACAGGGATTGTTTTGTTAAAGGGACATCATGTACGATCGATAGGGGTGACTTTATTGACTTGGATGCTATATTATGGAATGACGAAGTGGAGTGGGAAGTGCTAGATATGAATCAAATTTTGATTGATGAAGTTGAGAAACTGCGTATTTTTTTACAAAGTGAAACAGGAATTGAATTCCTAAAAATATCAAACCCAATTTAAGACGGAAAATAATATAGATATTTATATGGATATATATATTTTCTTAATATATGAGGCTAATTTACAAAATAATAATAATAATAATAATAGTAATAAGGTTGTGTTATATATGGGTTTGGTTACTGGGGAGAGACAATTATGCTTTTATTGCTATTCAAAGTTAGAATGCAATTTTTTTGGAGTTTCTCTTCCTGTTCTTCAACAAGATCTTTTGTTTCTGTAATTCTTCCTCTTCTTCTAGTTCACTATCAACATCCATTTCTTCCTCAGATAATTCTTCTTCGGATTCGGCTTCTTGTTCTAATCTTTCTTGTTCCTTAGCTAATTTGTTAGCAATTTCAATTTCTCTAATTCTTAACAATTCTGGATTAGATTCAACCAATTTCTTATCTCTCAAGAAGTCTCTTTCGCTATTACCTCTCATTCTATTCTTATAGAATGCTCTTTCACGTTTCTGTCTGATTTCTTCAATTCTAGCCATTGCCTTTAATGTAGTAGCGACTAATTCTCTATTATATCTAACAGGTACGTTTCTTCTTTGAGCGAAAGTTAACGTAGAGTCAACAGCTAGCTCCTTCCCGGCAGCCTTTCTAAATGCCTTTGTCCATTTCAATTTACGTGGGTTACGTCTTTGCTTGAATGCTTTATGACACTTGGAACGACAAAATCTGAATTCTTTGGCATCGTTACGAACAAACATAATACCATGGCCTGGATAGACCGGAGATGAACAGAAATGACATTGATAGATTCTCATTGTGGTTTTGGTAAGTCACTTGTTGTCGTAATATGGACTTTTGAAATCGGTAATAAGATGAGATGAGATGAGATGAGATTATTCTTAAAAGGATATAAAATTTTTTCAAATGTTCAGTGTTTTTTTCCACTCGTGAAAATTTTTTTTGACTGATCGGAACTTCAAATGGCGGGTATACCCGCGAAAAGATGAATTCGCAAACAGAGAAATAAAACGAATTGAAGGTCGAGATTAAGATTTAGTAGTGAAGGAACAATCGGTTTACCAACGAAAGGTACTGAAAACGAGTGTGTGCGTGTAAATAACTATATATATATAAAATTAAACGGTAGGAAGAGAAATGAGCAACCAAGAAAACACAACAGTGAATAATATGGATGCTCCACAGTTAGCAATTCCTGCTGAATTACCACCAGTAACTGCAACTAATCAAAAGAGTGGTATGGACTTATACTTTGACAATGCTATGAACTATATGGGCGAACATCCTGTCATTGCCGGTGTTGGTGCATTTTTAACCCTATATGCGACTGCAGGTGTATACAAGAGTGTTCAAACGAGGATGAATGGTGGTAAGAGTGTGTCACAATTTTTGAAAGGTGGATTCGATAATAAAATGAATAAGAAAGAAGCATTACAAATTTTGAATTTGACTGAGAATAATCTTTCAAAAAAGAAGTTGAAAGAAGTGCATAGACGTATTATGTTGGCTAATCATCCTGATAAAGGTGGATCACCATATTTAGCAACAAAGATCAATGAAGCTAAGGACTTTTTGGAGAAGAAGGGTGGCATTAGGAAATAATGGGGACTACAAGCTTAAATAAACTACGACCTGTATATAATATATCATTGTAAAATAATATACGTTAGAAAAAAAAAAAAAGAAATAAATTAAATAACATACATACCATTAGTAACTAAATCTGACTGACAAACATCACATTCTTTGCTTACATGGGTAATATAGTGCTGAAAGCAATCTAAATGCCAGATTCTTTTTTCTCGGTCGTTATTATTGTCTTCTTCGTTATCTTCGTAACTCTCATCTTCGCTAGGAAAATGTGCAGTGTCGTTACCGCACATAACACCTTGCAAAGCAATCCTGCTACAAGTTTGACATTTTGGTATATTGTAAGTTGCGATTAAATATTCTTCCAGCTCGGCGACTGCACGGATATCCATACCAAACTGTCCATCATTAGTTCTATAAAACCATTTATGCTCACACAACTTAACTAACAATTCTTCTATCTGTATTGCGCTTAAATCTTGAAATGTCAACAGACTAGTGGAACCTACAGCATAAGAAACACAACGGGACCATGGTGTCACTTGCTGGTTCTGTAGGCCTTTCAGTATTTGATTTACCTCTTTAACAATGGTTGATTGGTCTACTACTGGTTTTATAATATTTCCTTGAGCTATGAATTTCGCAATTGCTGACTTGATAAATTCAATTTCTGTTGGTGTAAATCTTGTTGCAAGTTTAGTTTCATTTGTTGATTGAGTATTGATATAGACGTAAAATTTATTCGTTTCTGGAAAGACGATAGGAGCCGGTAGCGAATCTATCAAAAGAGTCATAGTACGTCTACTCTTTGCAGTGACCGCATGTTTACCCAGTCCATGATTCACCATAACTATTTTATAAAGAAGTGGGTTAAGTTTAACAATAATGGATTCGATATGCTCGTGCAAGCAAGCTAGCCATTGAGCTGGCGACCATTGGTCATTATAATGACCTAGATCAAGCATTATCTTTATAAGAGCCACAACTAATACATTTTCGTGGCAAACACCTTCAGCTGCCAGTAAATATTGCAACAGATATTTTGGAACGTCATCTAGAGATGATTGACGGGTTTCTATAATGGTCTCGGATACCGGTTCTTCTGACATAGTTTTAGCACCTTTATCGTCTATAATACTGTCAGTGTTAACCGGGTGCTTCATTGAAAATTTTCATGTCAAACCTAATAAAGCATCGCGACAATTACAAGCCATACCATATAATAAAACAACAGACGCGTCAGAACAGAGTCGAACAATCATAATAAAAGACGGTTGTTCCTTTCTAATAGTTTCAACTATTAGCAGAATCTATTGATCTTTCTAACTCTCAATATCGAAACTATCCAAGATTCAAGATTTATCAATAACATTCCCCACAGATACCACCGCACGGCCCTTTAAGCGTCTCTATATCAACTCCGTTTAAAAACATAAAACTTGTAACTTCATAACTAAATAAAACTTCTCGGCCGAGAAATTAAACAATATGGCAATCGTCTTATTGTAAGAAGATTATCAGTTATAATAGCAATACTCGAGCAACCATCAGCCGGTTACACCCACTTAATGTAATTCAGGGACTACTATGACATATCTATTAAATCCACTAAGTGAATGAGAATTTTACTGAAAATTTTTTCTTGATGATGTTGTTTCGATGAGGTATATAAGATCTATATAGGACTGCTTTAAGTTCCATCTTTGTTCTAAACGTTGCCATTTTATTTTTCTGTAACATTATTTCCTAATAAGTCAAAGACTACTATGACTCAAAACAGTGTATTAAATGAAAAAGTGAGCAGTACCAACACTAACACTAACAATAAGACTGTTAGTGGCTCTGTTGACACCAACTCTACTTTTTCTGAGGACTCTATTGTTAAAGAACAAAGTAACATCATTACTAAAAGTGATGCTACATCCTCAGGTATTAGTAATCACCATGATGATGATGTTGCTTTACAATTTTTAAAGGAGAATGGTGCTACATCATCCGATGCATCAACTCAGGACGAATTAGAGTTGAAAGAAGATGCAATCTTTTATGGTTCACACGATTTACCTAAAAAAACTCTGCGTAAACTAGATTGCTTCATATTACCGTTTTTATGTATGACTTATCTATTGATGTTTCTGGATAAAGCGTTGTTAAATTATGCTGCATCAATGGGTATCAAAAATCACTTAAAAGGAAATGAATTTTCTAACTTAAGTACTATCTTTGGTGCCGCTTATATTTTCATGGAACCTATTGTCACTTATTTGATTCAAAAATTCCCAATCTCAAAGATTTTGGGTACATTCATAATATTATGGGGTTGTGTTCTTGCATGCCATTCTGCCTGTAAAACCTATGCCTCCCTAATGATCGTTAGAACCCTATTAGGTTTATTTGAGTCGTCTAGTGCTGTCGGTTGCATCGCTATTAGTGGTATGTATTATACGAAAGCTGAACAAAGTGCTAGAATCGGATTTTGGGCCACTCAAGCTGGTACTGGTTACATCGTTGGTGGTTTAATTTCCTTTGGGTTCCTTCATTACCATGGTAAGGAGTTTACTTCATGGCAAATCATGTTTTTGGTTGTAGGTTTGTTCACTGTTGCGTTTGGTTTCTTAACTTACTTTTACTTACCAGATAACGTCACTAATGCTTGGTTTCTCACTAAAGAAGAAAAATTACAAGTTGTTGAACATATTAGATCCAATCAGACTGGTTTAGAAACCAAAAAATTCAAGAAGGAGCAAGTTAAAGAATTATTTTTAAAAGATAAACTAACCTGGCCAATGTTATTCATCACTGCATGCTCTCAGATTTCAACTGGTGCTATTGGTACTTTTTCTGTCACAATTACCGGTACATTTGGTTTCGATAAATATCAAACCTCTCTATTGCAACTACCAATTGGTGCCATTACCGCAATGATTATTATTATTACCACTCAAATGATTTCCCGTTGGGGTAATATAACACTTGTCACAACTTCGATGTATGTTCCAGCAATCATTGGTGCTATCGTGTTAATATCACTTCCCTTATCTCATAGAGTAGGTAATTTACTATCCCTATACTTGTTATACAGTGGTTCATGTGTCATTACAAATATATATATTTGGAACTCATGTAACACATCTGGTTATACCAAACGTGTTTTCAGAAATGCTATCACAATGATTGTCTACAATGTCTCTTGTATCATTGCACCACAAATGTTCAGAGCTAATAATGCACCAAGGTACATTCCCGCAAAAATTGCTTTATTGGTTACTCAATGTGTCTGTATTCCTGCTCAGTTATATGTTGGGTATCTTTGTAAAAAGGAAAATGAAAAGAGAGATAAAGAGCAAGAGGATACTGGTGCTAAAAAAGAAAAATATCAATTTTTGGATAGAACCGATATTGAAAATAGAAGCTTTAGGTATATATATTAATTTTTTCTGAGTCTTTTATTCCCAACCGTTTTATAGAATCAATCAAGTTTACTACTTTGCTTAATATGCCGCTGGCATCATTCAAACATCGTTACAAAATAAATACTAATAATTAATGTAAAAAAAAAATAATAGTAATATAGCAAAGTTAATACTAAATAGTACAAGAATCAAAATCACATTATTCTATCTATACCAAATGATGACATATTTAGATGTCCTATTTACGTAGTTGTCCTTCTCAAACGTTGCAGGCAGTAAAAAGCTTCTCTGTACCAAAGTAACTTAGATGCAGCCAACATTGACATTTTTTTGACTAAGTAATCGGGTAATAAAATAGCAGGACTGAATTCAGCATATCAGTATCAGGCTTCCTTAGTAATATTGTTTTGTAAATTGATATACGCTGTATAAAGTAGCTAATCTTTATTGTGGGTTCATTAACTTTTTCATCCACGGAAAAAAACACTCCACGGGGAGCTTCCCAGAAATCTTAGGTAATGAAAAAAATTACATAAGTAGTGAAGTTTCTTATTTTTAAATAAACATCTTCGAGGTAAGTCTGCGTTCCTAAAAACTCATAATTTTAAAAAGTATATAAACTCGGCAGATCTGTGGTTATTGCTTATCAATTTTGTTTTTGCCCTTGATAAGATATAATGTTCAATCAAGTAATATAAACAGTCAACCCCACAAATTAAATAAACAATTCAGCCATGCCATTTTCTAAAAAATTCAACTCTGTCAGTTTTAAGGACACTGATTTATTCAAGCCAATGAAAGTTGGTAACACCTTAATCCAACATAGAGCCGTCATGGCCCCAATGACAAGAATGAGAGCATCCTACCCAGGACATATCCCAAGTGAAGAATTTGGTGTCAATGATTACTACGAACAACGTTCGAGAAGACCTGGTACCATGATTATCAGTGAAGGTACATTTATTTCCCTTCAAGCCGGTGGCTATGACCATGCCCCTGGTATCTGGTCTGAGGAACAAGCCGAAGCTTGGAAAAAGGTTATTGCCGGAGTTCACAAGAACAAATCTTTTTTCTGGATGCAATTGTGGAATTTAGGTAGACAAGCTTCTCCCGAGTCTAATGCTAAAGAAGGATGTAAATATGTTTCTGCTTCCGATGATGTTTACATGAATGAAGAACAAAAAACACTTGCTCTTAAATTTAACGTCCCACAACATGGTTTAACAAAGGATGAAATCAAACAACAAATTAAAGATTACGCCAATGCTGCAAAAAATGCTGTCGCTGCCGGCGCAGATGGTGTTGAAATTCACAGTGCTCATGGTTATTTATTAAATCAATTTTTAGATCCCCTATCCAACAAGAGAACCGATGAATATGGTGGTTCTATTGAAAACAGGGCAAGATTTACTTTAGAAGTCGTAGATGCTCTTATTGAAGCAATTGGACACGAAAGGGTTGGTATCAGACTATCTCCATTTAATACATATGGTACTATGTCTGGTGAGGCTAATCCAATTATTATTGCCCAACACGCTTATGTCATTGGTGAACTGGAAAGAAGAGCTCAACAAGGCAAACAACTGGCCTATGTACATTTGACCGAACCAGCAAGAACTAATATAGTAACTGGTGATGAGAGTAAGTTGGTGATTCCTGAAAGCAATAATGACTTTGCCTACTCTATCTGGAAGGGAATTCTTATTAGATCTGGTGACATGGCTTTTGTTCCAGAAGAGGTAAAGACTATTGTTAAAGACAATAGAACTTTGGTTGGGTATGCTAGACTTTACATCTCTAACCCAGACCTGCCAGATCGTTTAGAAAAAGGTTTACCATTTAATGAGTATAATTACAAGACCTTTTACGCTATGTCTCGTGAAGGTTACACCGATTATCCAACTTATGATGAAGCTATCAAGTTAGGATGGAACTAGGAACTCTTATCATAACCTTATCTTAACTTTCTTCCCTAGGAACTTTTAAATATTATTACATACATGATAAACTTTAATTAAAAATTTAAACAACACTTTTATTCAAGAATATTATTTACACAACTTTGTGCGCAATATACGAAATTACGTTAATGAAGATAATTAAGATTTGAAGCCAAATATTCAACCTGCTTTAGGGTTAACAACACTTCTCAAGTTATTTTCTGTAAATCGCCAATTTTTTAAACACTAATGGGCCTACGAATTTACTTTTATCTTTAAAATTAAATTTGAGCCACTTTCCTTATTATACGGGAATATTGGATTACACTAAGGTAACCATCCAGGCTATATTGAAGTTTTGTTAAAACAGACAAATATTTTCAAAAAAAAAAAAAATATGTCAAGTGAAACTTTACTAGTATTTCCATATAACAAAAAGAAAACGTTCCAGTTCAATAATACAAAAAATATGCTTCCAGTCGGAGTTGAACCGACGATCTCCACATTACTAGTGTGGCGCCTTACCAACTTGGCCATAGAAGCAAGTAAATCTGTTTTTTGTTGTATGACAAAATGGTTCTCGAACATTTTAGATCATCGAAGAATTATGGAACTTAAACTGAAACACATCTATCCGAATTAGACCCACAGTTTATTAGTAATAAAGAATGTCAGTAATTAAATATATCCCTCATGGAACATTATAGAAAAGCTTCGAACACCCAATTATTAGAATATTATAAGCCTCATTTCTATTTGGAAAACATATAAAAGGGACTGATTATTTCAGACAAATAAATATCTTTCTGTTCTTTATCCTTTATATTTTATATATGTTATATATAAAAAACAAGTTATAATTAGATTAATTTGGCCTTTAAAGATCCGAGATTCCAGAAATACTACATTTTTCAGAGAAGAAAATATATTATATGAAGCTTATAAAATATATCTAACAAGCAATGTTAACTCAGTTGTTTTGAATTCAAATGTGATTTTATATTGTGTTGGAAATAATGGGTTAATTACACATTATTTAGTGTTAAAAGCTCATTTATTATATTTGTGCTGACATTTAACACAACAAAGAATGTCGGAAAAAGGAAAACTTTTCACTTATAAAGGTAAAGATGTAAAAACTATATATATTACATATTACTTTTTGCTGGAAATTACATAGTAATTTCTTTTATTTTCATTAAGCATATTTTCTATTATGCGCCAGACTACTTTGTCGCGCGAAAAAGTGAAAGTTTTTCAACATTGACTAACAAAGTTGAATAAAGAACATAATTAAGTATATACACTTTACATACTATTATATAAGGAAAATTCAATCCAGTAAACTATTATTACATAGACCTACAATGGTCAAGTCTGAAACGCATTTTATTCAGTATGTATCTGTACTTTTTATAGTATATACTGCCCGTCTAAAAAGATCGGTATTTTCTGATAGATTTATATTTTATTTTCTGCATTGGTCCTAAGTATAATACTCGGAAGTTAATGGATACTGATTTAATAATTTTATTACTTTATTATTCCCTCAGCAAAATACCAAATCAGTTCCTTTCAAATACTGTCAAGTGTCGGTTAGATTTGTAAAGCTGAAAAGGATTTATATTATTGTATAATAGCTTGTTCTTCCAAACTTACGATACAACTTTTAACTAACTACGTATCAGTACTAGTACTTTAAGCTACTACATGTTTCTTTAATATACTTTGTATATATTCAGATAATACATATATTACTGTTAAAAGTATATTCATATTTTAAGTAGGCGCTGACGCAGTGAGCGACCAAAAAAATATTCGAGAGGGGAAAATTCTTCACATAAAAAAAGAGCGGCGATGCAATTGAATTTATAAAATTTTATTGTTTGAGAAACAAGCAGTCTTCGGACAAGATGTGTCTGAAAAACTACACAATACACATAAAGAATATCATGAATAATATCATCATCGATCCTCTTATTTGGAAGTCAACTGCATTCGTCAAAAATTTTTTTTTTATGAAAATTTCATATAAACCTATAAGTCAGACTCTATT
The DNA here is from genome assembly GCA_030571655.1 of Jamesozyma lodderae. Classification (NCBI taxonomy): domain Eukaryota; kingdom Fungi; phylum Ascomycota; class Saccharomycetes; order Saccharomycetales; family Saccharomycetaceae; genus Jamesozyma; species Jamesozyma lodderae. The sequence goes on along the minus strand of JAJLYF010000015.1, from coordinate 208,074 downwards.
AAGTAGTGTATAAATATAATCACGTAGAAAGCCACACATACTTATTACAAGTTAAGCATATATTCAACAAGCCTATGCTAAAAGTTCATACTCTCATGTCTAGAGTACCTCATCTCTGAAAAGTCTTGTAATCAAAACTGCTTGGTCAAGTTATTATTTAGAACTTCTTTTCAAAGAAAATTTCCTTATCAACATAGAAGGTTTCCTTGCCAACTTCGCTGCTGTATTTGTTGTACTTGATCTTCTTGACCCCTTTAACTGATTCACTTTCTCTGCGGGTTTATCATAATCGCTCATTGTCGCCGTTCTTTGAGGCTCAGTGACTGAGCGTTGCTGATTACCCTTCCTTACATCTCTTGGTAATCCCGATAAGCTACTAGATGATTCACTGTCAGGTATGATTTTTAGGTTTTCTCTTGAAGAATTTAACACGAGACTATGCGGTAGGCTTTTAATCTTATTTTTCCTAAAGATCTGTGTTGTAGGTTTCAAATAAATGGAGGTAATAGAACCAATGTTCAATTCTAATTCTTCCAACACCAGTGGATCCAACTTGGTATTTAACTCAATAATCGGTAATTCACCATCTACAATTTCTTTAACCATATCCTCGCTTAATATTGGATTATTCTGCTTCGAGAGAGTAAGTAATCTCCAGTACATATATGCCCTACTTCTCAGGTCTGGATTATTAGCTTCTTCAGTAAATGTTCTTAGTAAATGCATACATAGTTCTTCAGTTTCTGGACATGGATTTCTAACAAAAAATTTAACACTTGAATTTAGAATTGAAAATTGCACTTCTAAAGTTTCATCACGGACTGTTGTACAAAAACATTTGAATAATTCTAAATAATTGGGCAATATTGTCGCATAATGTGATATGATCCAGATCATTGCATTCTTAGACTCTGCCTCTTGGACATTACCGGTATATTTGGCCAACGTTCTTACATCAGACTTAAATTCGTCTGGATACTTTCTTAGTATATTTCTGAAAACAGAGATAATTTCTTGGACGACATAATCAACACCAAACTCCAATAAGTTTAACAGAATATCAACACATTTACTAGCACAATCACTACCCAATTTGACTGCAAGGTTACCAATTGCTCGTACAGATTTCCTTGACATCTGAATATCTATGTCTGTAGCGTATTGTTCTAATTCATCCAGAATCTGTGAGAGGGTATTTTCGTTGGCTAATAGATATAAACACTCTAATTTTGTGTCTTTGATATAGATGGGATCATTGTACTCTATAAAAAAGTAGGGGACATCCACGTTTAACAATGTTTGTTCTCTACTCAATAATAATAGAATCACGTTCCTTAAAACAAGAAATTGTAGCTCAGGAGGCTTTTCCAACAATGTAACAATCGAACTAGATAATCTTTTAATCACATTTTCACCAATATGATCAATATAATTCAATAAGTATACTATGAGCTTTAATGCATTCAATGCGACTGAAGTATTGACATGTTGTAATTGCGGCAATACCATATCTATCATATCATATGCTTCTGAGTGTGTTTCTGGAACAATGGTCACTGGTAGTACATTGAGCAATACCGAAGTGTCCCATTCATTTAACGTTGCTAATAGTTCCAACATGTTATATGCCACATCGACATTTAGTCTCAATGGTTTTGCTTTTAGATCCTTCTGATATAGGGAATACAGAACGTTCAGGGCAGCAACTTGTACAGTTGGCGACTCTAAATGATGGTTAATAATATCATGGAGAATACCCATCAGTGACATTACCCTTTCATGATCAAGATCATCTAGCTGCAGTAAAGAATATATAGCTGTTTTTAATAGATCAGATGGTATAGAATTTCTGTTTATCAGATCAATTATAAATTTGAAGGCTTCTTCAGTAAATTTCGTGAAGGGAATGGCGACTAAGGTGCTTAATGCCATCTTTTGTACTTCCACATTCCCACTTTGTAAATCATCAAGAATGAATGGTAACGCATCCACCGTACTTCTAGGTTTAGCAGAACCAATTGTTCTGATGTATTCATGACATATTCTCTTAACTTCCATATCGTCTTCAATTTGCCAAAATTTTAAAATTTCAGGCAGTAATAGAACCATTTCTGAATAATTACCAAGTGTTAGATTGGCCATAATCTTTCTTAAAGCATTTTTTCGTTTCGTAACACCAGATTTCATTTTCTTGACCTCCACTGTTTGCATATCTACCCTAATCTCATTCGCCTTGTACCTTGCAAATATTCTTTGATCGGACATCTTAAATTGGTATATTGTTGTTTTCCCTTACCTGCCAGCAGTCCTTAAAAACTACGATTCAATTATAAAACTAAACTGGAGTTTTAATTAGGGAGGGTAGTATAAGCCACTAGAGGATTACTATTTACCGGGATGCTCCTATTTTTGTTTTCTAAGTATAACGTGAAAACATTGTAAATAGGAAAGTGATGAAGTTGACATTTTCGGATAAGAAAATTTGAAGCTTAAGTTACCCGTTTCTGTTCAATTATCGAATGGAAGATACAGAAACTTGAAGTGTTATTCTGAAAGAATAAGATGCTGATTGAAGTTAATTATAGATACTACATTCTAAACTCTAGCGTTTAGAAATATGTACAAGGGAATTCAAAACATGTGTTTGTTTTACTGTGTTTTACGTTCAACACGCAATTCATCTATAAGTGATATTACATAATGCACTCTTTGAGACAAAGCCATGGAAGGGATGTATGAAGAAGCTGCTATCAGCAGTTTCAAGTTATAGCTTTTTTCTACGAAACATATAACCTCAACCTCATATTTTATTTTAAGACATTACGTGCCTGCTTTTGTGATGCTTGTTCTTACGCGGGGAATAATATTAGAACATATACCAGTTCGCAATGTTTAATGGTACTTACGCAACTTTACTGCATTGTCTTTGCAGTTCAAGGTGTTCTACTGCGATAAGTCTGCAGTAGAAATGCTGAATGATTCATTATTACAATCAATCTCATGAAACTTAGGCAAACTGAGCTTTTTTGGAATCCATGATTTATGCTTAAGATAATTGAGCCATGAGCCAAGTTTGAAGTGAATTGAGGTCATCCGAAGCTTCGATTGTTTTACTTGCTAGATCCTGTATCTTGTTTGTTTGACGGGGTTCGTTTTATGATTTCCTCATTGAAGGCTCAAAAAGGAAACTCTTCTGTGAAAATAAGTCTAGTTTTGAAAAACGTCGCAAAAAAACTTTCAATGTCAGAAAGCACAATTGTATCATTAAAGGTCGAGGATAATGCTTTCTTTTCTTTTTGAGAGAGAGCTATTGTTAGATACTTTCTGATTATTCCGAGATATCAAATGGCAAATGAGGTTTTCAATGTTAATCTTATTGTATTCCAAGTCCGAAAACGCAGACATTGTTTGACAATGTTACATTTTCTATTTTACTTGGAATCACGTTGCATAATTATCATTTTCTATTTTGGTTTCATCATGAAATATCTACTATAATTGCTCCAGATTGCTTACAAGAAAGAGTTGGTCATCTCAACCATGAAACTAATTCTGGAAAGCTATATATATTGAGTGAAAAACAATTCATGTATTTTGGAAATTCATAATGCCTAGTTCTTATTATCTCATCTTGTAATATTTTTATATTACCATACAACCACGGAATAGCACCAAAATGTTTTCTATTTTTAACATTCTTTTCAGTTTGACTGCCTTTATGACAGTCAAGGCTAGCATAAACAACGTGGCCTATTCAGACTTATCCATAGCCTCTTTATCGTCCACATTGAATCCAAGCGAAGGTTGGCAGGCAACTTTCAACTTCGCAGTTATCGATACGTCTTCAATTTCTGCTGGCGATAGTTTTTCATATTCCCTCCCTTATGTATATAGGATCAAGTTTGGCGAGAACTCCGTTGAGGAAGCAAGTACCATAATCACGTTGACTGATGGCACCGAAGCTTTTGAATGCTATGCTACACAACAAGCGGCGTACTTATACGAGGATTCTATTCTAGAATGTAAAGCACTAATTGATCTCAGCTCTTACTCCTCAATTACTGGTACAATATCATTTTCCTTTGACTTTAATAGTGGTGGATCAACATATCAATATGAGTTAGCCAACGCTAATATCTTCAAAAGTGGTGGAATGGAAATACCATTTGGTTCTCATATGTCGGCAGAGATAACATTTGATGAAGTATCTGAACCTGAACATTACTATACTACTGGTCGTACGACTTCTTATGGTACAGCTGAAATATATTACGTTGATATGTTTTGTCCAAATGGTAATTTAATAGGTGGTACTAAGTCTATTAATTTTGATAACGAAAATAAGGGATTTGCATTAGATTGCTCTTCTGTCCAATCTCACCTTTCAAATAACTTCAACGACTTACTTCTACCTAAAGATGTCAAAAACTTGCAATTGGATACTATATGTTATGATAGTACTGTCGAAATTACCGTTGACCAAGCAAATGAAGGGGACAAATTAGTCATTAATGCTTTACAAAAAGTTGAAGATGCCATGAATACTGTAGAACACAGTATCAGTTTACATTATACCTGCTCGGATACTATTGCTCATACAACATACACTACTGACGTCGACAGATTGTATCGATTTAGTATTTATCAAGGTTCTGCTTTTGCCACTGCTGATGTGAACTTTAAGTCGAGCACTGAGTTAACCTCCACCACTACTACAGGTTGGACTGGCTCCTTCACCTCCACATACTCTACCGAATCTACTTTCACAGTTGGTACTGACAGTGGCACAACACCAGAAATTATTATTCACGTCGAGACTCCAAGCACCGAGCTAACCTCCACCACTACTACAGGCTGGACTGGCTCCTTCACCTCCACATACTCTACCGAATCTACTTTCACAGTTGGTACTGACAGTGGCACAACACCAGAAATTATTATTCACGTCGAGACTCCAAGCACCGAGCTAACCTCCACCACTACTACAGGCTGGACTGGCTCCTTCACCTCCACATACTCTACCGAATCTACTTTCACAGTTGGTACTGACAGTGGCACAACACCAGAAATTATTATTCACGTCGAGACTCCAAGCACCGAGCTAACCTCCACCACTACTACAGGCTGGACTGGCTCCTTCACCTCCACATACTCTACCGAATCTACTTTCACAGTTGGTACTGACAGTGGCACAACACCAGAAGTTGTTATTCATGTCGAAACTCCTAGTACCGACGTTCTATCTGTCACCGAATCAGTGTCTAAATACTCAACTATATCTCTCTCTACAACCACCAGTAATCGTGAATCTACCGAAGAGGTCTCAACTGATATCAAAACTCCAGTCACTCCGGTTATAATTACAAGTATTGTTCACTCAGAATCAACTATGATTTCCACTGTGTGTAGAAATTGTTCAAAAAGTATGACGACCGAATCATCTAGCTCAGAGTCTTATTTAAGAAGTACAAAATCAACGCCAAACTCTGATTCGACACCTGCAAAGACGACTACTTCAACTACTTTATCACCGACTACAGCAACTCCATCACAATATTCTAGTACATCCAAAACTTTTAGTTCTAGTAGTTTTAGTGATTCATCCATATCTAAAACTTCAAAAACGGATACCACTTCTACAACTTCACAATTTTCTCAGACTACTGTGACACCAACAGCTAGTACAAGACCACCAACGTATGGCCTAGATATTGAGTCATTTTTCTCCTACCAATCCTCAACCTCTGCTACTACGAGATCTGTGCTGTCGATATATTCTGGTCTAGGTCATAATCTGGAAGTGGGTTCTCTGCTTTCAGTAGTTGCAATGATCACATCCTTCATTTTCATTTGATAAACTTCTTTTTCATTCACAAAACCTTTTTTAAATTTCTTTATATATTTCCATTCGTGATCTCTAATTGAAACGTTATTTAAAATAAACGTTATATATGTATAATAATAGTAATAATGTCTGAATATCAGAAAATAGTATAATGTCTAAATTCTTACTGTTAAGAATAATAATGTTACAATAAAATGTTCTTTTGTAATATGTATGAAGTTATTTTTGAGTACTAAATTATAAATATGAAGAAATGCTATAGAAATGCTTATTAAATAGTGTCCTTATTGTGATACGCTTTGGTACACAACTGATGAAGAATATCGGTTATAAAAAAATGTCAAACCCTTTGCCCACAAGACAATAATTACTTTTGGTCAAAGTCACCTATGTTATTATTGCTGTTTGTGTTAGTGTTATGGTTATTGCTGTTAATGTTAGTGTTATTATTATTGCTGTTAATGTTAGTGTTAGTGTTATTATTATTATGATTTTGATTCAAATTTACCTTAAAAGTGTACGTTGAATACCCCTTTATTATAGGCGGCTGCGGTTGGGTTCGGTTTAATTTAATTTTAGTGTCTGAATTAAATCTACCTGTGAAATTATTGCGAGGTTTATTTTCCATCGAGTAATCATCATCTTCTATATCCGTTACTTGAAATTGAATTTCGTTATTATCTTCATTATTCTGAGCTGGAATATTTTGAATATCTAGCTTGCCTTCTAAAATGTCGGAGACTCCAACACTAGGATGTAATATTGTCTCATTTATATGCTTTTGTACATCGATATTTGAATACGATTTATCAATACCAAAAACTGGTTGTTTTGTCATTGTCTTTACAAATGTCAATTTCTTAATTTTATTCATATTGGGGCCATGACTGCGCCTATTATTAGTTATGAGATCTGTATTTGAGCTATACCTTGGATCAACCTTAATCACCAAAGAATTATCATCAGATGTATTATGCAGGTCAATAAGGTTATTAGAAACATTGTTGAATCTTGAAATTACATTGTTTATCATATCACGAGACTTCTCAGTAGCTGGTCGAACTTGACCATAATCATCGAGATTATCACATTCTCCTATCTTGGCAACCAATCTGGAGTTATGCTGTTCAAATTTATGAAACAATATCGGAATATCCTTATTTTCATTTCCCGTAACATCAAGTAATCTTTCGGGATGTTTCTCTACAGAACTGTTCTTGAAATGATGGAAAGTATTCGTCCTTACTTTATCCTTTCCAGACTTGCTAGGATCTACCATCACTAATTTCATCACCATATTTGGGTATCTATATATTAGTTATGATTAGCCTTGTCCTACTTATCGTATAATTTATTGACTTTATTTATAGATATTATATTGCTTTCCTTTCTCCCTCTTAACTGTTTTTTTAATTTATTTATTTATTTTTTAGTTTGATTGTTTTTCTAATATCAGCCGTTTTAAAATCCGATGCTAAAATTCTTCTCAACATTCAACTAACAACAATACTCCATTTCGTCCATTGCGTGTATCATATATATTTCAGAAAAGGATGGTCAACGTTTTTAAGGTCAATTACCTGTGAATTATTCCAGTTTTGGTATGTACTCCGTCACATTGCTAACAAAAAAAGTAATTTCTATTGCGAATTATTTAAAATTGAGTTTATTTTACTGTATATAATACATATGCTTCCCCTCTCAAATAAATGAGCTTATAGTCTTAAATTATTAACGTTATTATTTGATCCATTTGTCTTAACATTACCCTTGATATCACGCTTCTCACCTTGTTTATTAATAACCGTGATATTCTTAGCACGCGATAATGTTTCAATGACATTCTCCTTTTTGCTCTTTTTACTAGGTTTTTCTTGTTGCCTTGCAGTATTTTTGGCTCTCTTTCTCTTGATCGATCTACGCATTCTATTCTTATCTTCTCTGGTCAATTCATCTCTGGACATCACTATACCATTCTTCAATCTGATTTCATTATCATTTTCAGCCTTACCAACCTTGTATATTTCTTGTGGAGCTAACGTAGAGGATGAAGACATACTCAATGGTTGTGCATCTTCCATTGTTATAGCTGCACTTTCTACTCTTACCTCCAATGATTTCTGAGCAGGTTTTGGAATAAAGTGTGCAGATGATAATGCATCCAGTTTATAACTAATACTTGTGAACAATTCAGAAATTTCATTATGACTGTTTTGTAGTTCTTCACTGATTTCAGTTTCTTCTGTTGTTCCTTTGTAATCATCTTCATAAAGTTCGGCCAAAGATTTAGATGACTTGACATCACTTAACTCGAATTTTGGTCTTGGACCTCTCTTATTAAAATCATTTACCGTCCTTCTTGGTAAGTCATCAAAATTAAATTCTTGTATTCTTTTTCTGATCATCTCCTCTAATGATTCTGTTATATCGCTGGTGATAACAGGCACAGGCTTTGCTGTCCTATCAAATTCTAAATCTTCGGTTAATAGAGCATCGTCTGGACGATCTTTTGCTTTGACTTCACCTTTTAATGCCCATTTCTTTTCTGCTACAGCTTCTTCTTCTAGCTGTTTAATTTGTCTTTGAATCTCCAACTGTTGTTTCTCAAAAGTTGATAATTTTTTACCACCAACTTCTGTCTCCCCTTCCGCACCCATCTCATCTTCAACATCATCATCAAATAAATCCAATTTAAGCGAGTTCATAGCGGATGCATCATTCTCATATTCACTCTCTTCTTCCTGCTTATCAGTACCTTTGCCATCTTTTCTTTTTGACTTAACTTTCTTACCAGTTTGTGGTTTATCAAAGAAATCTTCATAATAAACGGCTTCTTCATCTTCTTCTGATGGAATATCTCCAAAATAATCAACATCCTCATCATCCTCATTATCTTCTTCTTCAATATTGTTTTCTTGGGCTAAAGTTTGTTTGTTAAATTCTTCCAAGTTGAAAAACTCATCGTTAAGACCATTGGATTTATCTATAGTTTTATCATACTCTTCCTCTTCTTCCTCTTCATCTTCTTGGTTTTCTTCCTCATCTTCAAAATCATCATGACCCTCAGAAAAGTTGTTTAAATCTTCTTCATCTGATTCATCAATTTTAGTGCTAACTTCTGGATCGTTATCTTCATCATCTTCAGCTTCTAAATTATCCGCATCATCTCTGATATCTTCTGACTCTGAGAGTTCACTTTCTGAGATTTCTTCATCATCTTCGTCAAAAGAATTTTCTTCTTCTCTGCTGACAGCATCCTTCAATGCTTGAATTCTTTCCATCAAATCACCCTCTATGCTGTCAATAACTATTTTAGTTTGCCACCAGACTTGGTTAGCATCAAGTCCATCAACTGTAACTTCATCAACTCCTGTTCTATTAGTAGAGTCAAGTTCCTTATAGTTTTCAATAACTGAATCTAGATAAGTTTTAACGAGAGATAGCGGTTTGGAAGAATCCTTTGATATAACATCGACCGGAGAACTTTTCACAGTCTCAATAAAAGTAGAACCCATGCTTGTAATGTTCCGTGTTTATGCGACTATTTGTCTTTTACGATGAATTTAATTGTATCTTCACATTTACTATACATATCCTTTCTTATACTGAAGCTCATCGCTAAATTTTTCAATTTGCACAAGAAAAAAATTTTCAGATGTTACCCGGGGAAACAAAGCATATATAGTTGAAGTAACTAGTTATAATAATAGTGTAATATCAGTGCATTTTTAATATATACTTGTTTTATATGAAGTCTTGTTTAATAATTATGTTACATACGGGTCCTGGATCTTTTATAAGAGTTGTCTGAATCATGTTCTCTAGAACGTTTGTTAGAGCCGTTGTTATTGTTGTTGTTATGACGATGAAAGTTTGATTCATTTTTGGCTGGAGGTTGTAATGGCTTTGAATCAGGAAATATTTCCATTTCTTGATCTTTGATTAATCTCTTCCAATCCCATCTCTTTCGTACATACAATTCCAAGTTCCAATTTTTCCAAACCTGTCTACCATACGTACTATTTTTAACCTTTTCAGATTCGCCAACTAATGCGCCAGCAATACGTTCCTTATATAATGTCAATTTAGCTGTAAATGTCCACAATTTATCCATAACATGTGAACCGTATGCATTACAAGCCATGTTAACTGCATCCTTAGATAAAACATTCAAAATTAATTTTCTTTTAATTGTGTCAACTCTAGTAGTGTCTAAAACATGTTCGACAACATGAGAAAACACACCATGGTAACACATTTGTAAAAATCTTTCCTGTGGCAATGCCAGCATACTATCAATTGTGACGTTTAAGAATTTTTTATCATAATCGATTAATTGTTCTAAGAAAATGGATCTCCTTCTTTCTTCAGCAGTTGGCCAATCGTCTCTAGTATTACCTAAAGTTGAGGACGATAGTAATAAACAACTTTCTAAAATATTCTTATTTTCTGCTTCTTTTGGATAATATTTGTTTAATAACTGAGTAATAACATCTTCTCTCAAATAACCATCTTCTTTATTACTAGCATTAATAATTTCGGTACCAAAATCAATATTTGAGTTCAGTAAAATGCTTAATTCTGGAACTAACATATCTAACATCTCTTTAACTTGCTTACTCTTCATAGTTTTCAATAAAGCTTGAACAACAAAAGCACCGGTAGTGTCTCTCTTGGCTAATTTGACAATTCGATCTCTCATATATAGTCGATAAAGTCTCTCAACATATTTGCCTCTGGCAAAACCAATGACGGTCTCAAGAAAATGAGAGCCAACTGGATCGGAAAGTAAATATTCCATAAAAGATTCCTCCTTTGGATCCTTTTCTTCACTGGTACTAAATATAAGTCTCCAAAATGAACGATCTCTATCAAAGATACCTTCAACTTGAATTATCAATTGAATAACAGGAGAAGCAACCTTATCAACACATAACTCCCTGAATTTGGTGATTATTGAAGTGCTAACATCAGAACGTGATTGAGCACCATTTGTGAAATCCTTGTATAAAGTATTGACAATTTCACGTAATTGAATTTTGAAGGATTCTGGTGTTTGATATACTTTATTGAAATCTTCATTATCTTTTATATCAATCATCTTACGAGCAATCTTAGACTTCTTTGAACGCAACGTCGAATTACTCTTTGTAGAGCTTGGTAAAGTCTTGGAAGCCAAAATCAAGATAATTAATCTAACTGTATGCGAAGCATATTGGTCTTTGACCATCTCTTTCAAATGTGGCTTTAGCTCATTTAACATGAATAAAAACATATTTTCCATAGAGGCAAGTACTACACCATCCTCTGACTCCTCTGTCTCGTCAAAACTTGGAGTCAATAATTCTTTTTCGACAAGGGCTGTACTTCTAACAAGTAGCGTTTCTAAGACATGAGATGCATATTTGTGGGCAGACATACCAAAAAAATGACCATTGAAAGATTGAAAGAGAGCCTTTAATTGTAAATCATCACACTCTAAAATGATACGTTCCATCAATTTGGAACAGATTTGTGAGGTTACCAATTTTAATTCTTTCCCCTTAGCCTCTTCAATGACACTAGTGACAAATTGACTCTTTTCATCCGCTGATTCAAAAGCATCCATGGCTAATGTGGATTCAGCACTCTTGAAATACTCAAGCTCTTCTCTGTCTAAGATGCCAAAAAACATTTGCTGATTAGTATTACCACTGGCATCGGTACTAAATTCAGAATTCTCTTCAAATTGTTCATTGTCAACTGGTTCTGTCGAAGGATCAAACTGATCTTTCTTTTGCTTCTTCAATAACTTTCTACCTCTTGCCTTTGGTGCCATTCTTGCCAAATTATTTATAGTATTTGTTGTTCTTTATGTCTATTATTTAACCTATGCTTCTTCATATTTAGCTCATCGAATTTCTGAGTTTTAATGTATAATGAAAAAGTTTACTTGAAAATTTTCCGCTGCAGGTGAAAAAAAAAAAATAAAAATAAAATGATTAGATTTTGAAAATATAATGGAAAAAGAATGCTGAGTTCTCATGGATAAAAGTGATCTTATACTTCCACACTCGTAATATTTATGTTAAAATTATCATTATGAATACTATAGATAGATTTTATGTATAAAGTATATGTATGGTACAATATAAAAAAGGTTAGAAAAAAGTGTATCTTATCTAGTCATCGTGATCCCAATTACCTGGCTTAGGACCTTGTGGGGCTCTTGGACCACCAGCCTTCTTGGCCATGATGATTTGATCAATAGACAAGACTGTAGTAGCGGCTTCAGTAGCAACATTGATGGCAAACTTCTTTGTTTCTAACATATCATAAATCCCATCTTCTCTTACGTCCTTAAGACCATCTGGAGAATCACCATCAATATCGATACCCTTGTATAAATGACTGTCGTCATCAGTATCATTTTCAGCTGTGTGTGCGGCGTATAAGTTTGGTAATGTTTCATTTACATCTTGTCCAGAAGTTTCTGCAATGGTACGAGGAACAATTTCGAAAGCCAAGGCAAATTGTTTAATGGCCAACTGTAACAAACCAGGAGTTTTTTCACCGAATTTAGTAATTCTTGAAACCAGTTCTATTTCAGTGGCACCTGCACCTGGTAATAATTTACCACCTTCTGGTTTCATTAAACCTTTAATAGCGGATACACTATCATCGATAGCTCTTTCAATATCATCAAGATTGTTCTGGGTGGCACCTCTTAGAATGATGGTAGCAGTTCTTGTAATTTCATCTGATTCTTGTTTGAAGACTGTGACTCTATCACCACCGATTTCCATTGTTTTAACAGTTTCAACTAAACCTAATTCTTCTGGAGTTGGTGCACCTAATCTAGCCAATGGTGTAGCACCACAAACACGACATATCCTTCTCAATTCGAATTTACTTGGAACCTTTAAAACAAGGACGCCATGTCTATTTAAATAATGCAATGCTAACTCACCAACACCAGCACCTGCAACAACACAGGTAACACCCATATCTGCGATTTCTTTCATCATACTATCGATTTGTTTTTCTTCACCTTTAGAGAAATCTAACATTTCTTGTGCATTATGTAGTAACACGGTACCTTTAGTTTCTGTATTAGCAATATCTAGAGGACAAGTAAAGACTGCAACCTTATGTTTTTTACCTGGTTCCAAAGACTTGATGTGTCCCTCTGGTTCGCGATTGAAAACCATACCTTTCACGACTGAAGAATTCGACAATGAACCACCCATGATTTTGACAACTCTGATGGAGTCAACATTAAAATAATTTTCAACGTTTTTCTTTGGTGGCAAAACATATGAAACAGCTTCTGCAACCAATTCACTCAGTAAATCTTCATAACCATACTGTTTAGAAGCAATGACAGACTTAGTGATCTTTACCAGTTGATCTTTATCGTTCTTGTCAGTAATTTCATCGACGACTAAGTTGTCCAATTCTTTCAAAGTAAAGTTTTTAGCCATGTTGTAACCTTGAATGATTTCGACTGCTGAAAGACCTAATGCAATTAGTTTCTCAGAAACGTTTAATAATTCACCAGCAAGAACCATGACAAAATTGGTACCATCACCCATATCAATCTTTTGTTGTTCTGTAGCCATAACTAGTACTTTGACTGCTGGGTGGACAATATCTAATTCTCTTAACATGGTAGCTGCATCATTGGTAAGAATAATTTTACCTAAATGATTCACAATAATCTTATTTCTACCGCATGGTCCCATAGAGGTAAGACACATTTGATGAATTTCACGAATGGCAGCAATAGATTTATTAATTTGACCATCTGCGTTTGAATAACTGTTGTAGCCTTGCTTGAAAAGACCGGCGTTTGGGTTTTGAGGTAACTTTAAAGACATAACTGAAGGTCCTTGTTTGATTTATATCCTTTTCTGACTACTATTAACCACGATTATAGTACATATATACCTCTTTATAAACTATGCAAACGTAATATTCAATGTGAATAATTCATTGCAACTTTTCCACTTTCGCGCCACTTCAGTTAAGAAAAAAATTTAGTGAAAAAAAAATGTCGAAGGACCTCTTAATCAGAAGGAAAATATTAATCCATCAATGACTTATTTACGTAAAATAAATGACAAAGTATATAAAATTGTAATGCATGTAATTGTTAGATGCATCTTAATAAATCCACATGACAATAGTTTGCCAGGAGGTGTATAACATGACGGTAACGCCGAATATACATAGAATCAAGTCGAGCCATAACAATAACCTCTTTTGCAAAGTCATAGGGGTTGAATCGTTCTGCGCTGCCTTGTAATGCAACAATGGTGGATGAATGTATATCAATGGTATACATGCTAATGAACCTACCAGAGACACAAATTTATCTAGGTCGTTGGCCCCGATCCATGCAAAGGTGGCAGTTATGATAACAATAGCACCACGAAAGTAATTTTTCATCCATTTAACTCTTGGATTATGTTTTCCTGATGCATTGGCTGGGAATGTCCAATTTTCAAGAATTCTTATGGCTGGAAATAATTGTAATGGTGTTGATAATAAGATGGCTAATGAGTAAAGAAGTTGAACAGTTAATGTGTAAGGACTGTCTTGTGGGAAATTCAGAAGGACAACAGTTTCGACCTTGGAGCCAAATGCTGAATAACAGAGTAACCCACATGAAATGAATATGAAGGTGACAATAATCATGACACCTGATAATGACTTTTGAAATTGTTGTGGATGTTTCATAGATTCTTGAATTGGAATTAAAAGACCAATACCTTCAAAAGTGAAAATAGCTGTACCGATAAATAATGACCAATCTGCTTTATTGAACCATACCATTGATGAAGATGCAATACCATGCTTAACGACATGATAAATTGAATAATAATATACATAAACCAATCCCAAGAGTATGAAAAGATCTGCTATTAATGCAGTTCCACTTAATTTTGTAATATTTCTTGTTAGGGACAATGGGATAAAAATTAAAGCTTGTAATATGATATATGCACCAAGGCTGATTGAGTCTTTATTAATATTTAATGCATTTTCAACAAAGACTTTTAAATTTGTTGCTGTGAAAACAGTATATGCAGCTGAAAACCCGATTTGTGATAATGCAATGGATAAAAGTATGGCTAATTTCATCTTAGAACCATATAAAGATTGACCCATATCACCATAACCGTCGACTCCAATCTTATCCTTGGTTACTATCAACAATATAAAACAATAATACGATATTATGGCGCAAAATAATAGACAGATAGAACTAAAACCCCATCCACCGTTATGGAATGCTTTTGGCAAGAATAAAACACCTGTACCAACAAAAGATTTTAGTAATAGCAAGACTGCCTTAAAGGTTGATGCTTTATGCTTCTCTCTGCGTAAACGACCACCATGACTTACAGTAGTTGTGAGCAATATTGTAGATTCTGTTTCTGATTCAATGACTTCTTCTTCTTGATCTTGGTCAATATAACCACCTTCCAAATCCTCAATTTCATTCTCAGATTCGGTTTCAGATTCAGATAGATTTTCACCTGCGAAATGACCGTATAAGGTTAAGAACTCTATGAAATTTTTAGTAATAAAAGTTGGTAGTTGTTGTTTCATATTTTTCTTCCGTCTCCTTTGGATGATATAGGATCGTCTAAACCCACCAGGGGCTCTAATTTCTCCATGTGTCATTAAAACGGCAGGCAATCTTTTATTGCTAGCATTGCTTCCCATAGGTCCGGAATTATTTACATCCTGGTGGTTTAATATACTGTTTAAAGTATTTGAATTTACTGATAATGCAGAGAAACTCATTGATCTTTTCCTTCTTGCATTTTCATTAAATGTAATACCGGTTGGAGATCCTTGCAATTCCGTGTTCAGAGATTGTAAATTACCATTGTTGTTTTGTTGTGATGGGGAACACGACAGGATCTGAGTAGTATTTGGATGTTCGTTAGTCCACTTATACAGATCTCTTGTTATATCACCACCTTGCAATTTCAAATCATTTGAGTTTTTCACTAAATGTCTGGCAACGACATCGACAACCTGAGGATCCGGATTGGTGATATCTATATTTGAGGCAGCACCATTAAGGTCAGCTTTCGATTTATCTGCCAGTAAAGGAGTTTGACCCACTGGAGAAGGTGGTGCAATGACAGGAATCGGATTACTCTTTAGCGCAGCCATGGTACTTGATCTTCTCGATCTCAGTTCAGCCATATTGTTACTACTACTGTTCTGGATACTTCCATAAGTACTAGGCAGATCTCCAGAATTTGTAGAGTTATCGAAAAGTGATTCAGAACTTAAAGGTGCCTGGATCGGTTCTATAACGCTCCCTGCAGACTCCTGCTTCCTCCTATTGCCCTTGACGCTATTCTTGTTAACCGCCTGTTTCTTTTTCTTGCTTCCCTGCTTCTTCTTATTCTTCCTGGCCATAGTGAATATACCCCTGAGCTATCTCTTGCCTCTCAAACTCTTGCCAACCTTGCCAACCCTGCTAGCTCTCCTGTTCTTCCAACTCTTTTATTCTTCATAGAAACAAAAATCGCGTTTGTTATCATCCTTCACGAGATCACACATCCAATCAACATACATGATTCCCCGGGAAGCGCAGTGGGGCGGATCAAACTATATATAAATAGTATGTGTATGATTAACATAAACACCATCGATTCTTTGTCTCTCGAAGTTGCATTGATTGTGTAATCATCTAGGATTGAAGATATATCATATTACGGTTGTCCCCTGACAGTTGCTGCCACTTCATATTCATTCATAGCACATAAGCTCGATTCAAAAATAGTAATAAGAATAACAACAATAATAATATAATATAGCATCATCAGGTTACAAAATGGCGTCCCTAGAAGATTTGATTCCTACTGTTAATAAATTACAGGACGTGATGTATGCGTCAGGCATTGATTCCCTTGATCTGCCTATCCTGGCTGTTGTCGGCTCGCAATCATCGGGTAAGTCATCTATCTTAGAGACATTGGTGGGCAGAGATTTTTTACCTAGAGGTACCGGTATCGTCACTAGAAGACCTCTAGTTTTACAATTAAATACTATACCAGATTCTAAATCTCAATCTGCTTTACTTACAAAGACTAAATCATCTTCCGATTCTGACAGTAGTGACGATATGGAAAATGAAGATGAAGATGAAGATGAGGATGAAGAAAACGATAAGAAAATACCTAATGAATGGGGTGAATTTTTACATAAACCTGGTCAAAGGTTTTATGACTTCAGTGAAATTCGTAAAGAAATTGAAAATGAAACCGCAAGAATTGCAGGTAAAAATAAAGGTATAAGTAAGATTCCAATTAATCTAAAAATTTATTCACCACATGTTTTAAACTTGACGCTTGTAGACTTACCAGGTATTACAAAAGTCCCTATCGGTGAACAACCTCATGATATAGAAAAACAGGTTAAAAACCTAATTCTTGATTACGTTGCAACACCAAACTGTTTGATCCTCGCAGTTTCACCTGCAAATGTCGATTTAGTTAATTCTGAATCTCTAAAATTGGCTAAAGAAGTTGATCCACAAGGTAAGAGAACTATCGGGGTGATCACTAAATTAGATTTAATGGATTCTGGTACTAATGCAATGGATATCTTATTAGGTAAAGTCTACCCATTGAAATTAGGTTTTGTTGGGATTGTAAATCGTTCACAACAGGATATTCAATTGAATATTTCTGTAAGACAAGCCTTAGATAATGAAGATCATTATTTCCAAAGGCATCCCGTTTATAGAACTATTGCTAATAGATGTGGTACCCGTTATTTGGCTAAACTATTAAATAAAACGTTAATGAATCATATTAGGGATAAATTACCAGATATTAAGACGAAATTAAATATGTTAATTACACAAACTGAAAAAGATTTATTGTCATACGGTAGTCAAGGTATCTTAACGAATAAAAAAGAAAATAGAGCTGGCTTAATATTACAATTAATGAATACATTTGCCAAAAATTTTATTTCTTCCATTGATGGTAACTCTTCCAATATTAATACTAAAGAATTATGTGGTGGTGCACGTATATACTATATTTACAACGACATTTATGGAAAATCATTAAAATCCATAGATGCAACTGCAAATTTAACGACTAATGATATAAGAACTGCCATCAGAAACTCTACAGGGCCAAGGGCAACTTTATTTGTACCTGAGCTGGCATTTGATTTACTAGTTAAACCACAAATTAAATTATTATTAGATCCTTCGCAACACTGTGTTGAATTAGTATTTGATGAATTAATGAAAATTTGCCAAAATTCTAGCACAAACGAATTATCAAGATATCCAAATCTAAAGAGTACTCTGATCGATGTCGTCAGTGATCTATTAAGAGAAAGATTAGGACCAACCCATACTTATGTCGAAAGCCTTATTGATATCCACAGAGCGTATATTAATACAAATCATCCTAAATTCTTAAGTGCTACAGAAGTTATGGCTGAAATTGTAGCCACTAGAGAAGAAAAGAAAGGAGCTCAAAGGAAAAATATGATTCTAGCATCAAATAAGGACCCAGAGAAAAATAATTTGAAAAACAGTGACAGTAATAGTGCAAGCTCATTATCATTAAATAAAATGGTATCGAATCCAACACAAGACGGTCCAGAGATGAGTATCAATGGTGTTACAAATTCAATAACAGGGGTTACAAATGGCAACCTAGCAAATGGCAAACCAAGTTCAAATATTAGCAATAACAATAGTAACATTTTAGATGCTTATAGAAATCAACAGGGTAATAAAGAGTTTTCTAACAATAGCCAACAACCATTTAACCCTAATGATCCTAAGGATTCCTTCTTGAATTATTTCTTTGGTAAAGAAAAGGAAAACCAACTTCAATCTTCTTACAATAACCAAAGGTTGAATAGGAATAATAAAGATTTGACTTCATCTATGTTAACTGACTTACAGATAAGTAGTAGAATCAATAATAATATGACAAATAATGCTGGTTATTCGAAGTTCAGCCAAGAAATTAACAATGAAATGGATATGGATGAGAGTGAATCAAACTTATCTGAACGTGAAGAATTAGAATGTGAGCTAATCAAAAGATTAATTATTTCTTATTTTGATATTGTGAGAGAGATGGTTGAAGATCAAGTTCCAAAAGCAATCATGTGTCTTTTGGTAAATTTCTCAAAAGAAAACGTTCAGAATAGACTGGTCACCGAATTATACAAAGATTCAATGATTGATTCACTATTACAAGAAGACGAAACTTTAGTACAGGAAAGAATTAACTGTGAAAAATTATTGGATACTTATAAAAAGGCCTCTTCACTTGTTAATAATATTTTATAAAAATATACATATATATTTAGAGAAGGAAAATCATTATGCATAATCGAAACATCACTCTTTCTCTTTTGTTGTTTGTTCTATTTCTTCTCCCAATCCAATGCATCTACCCAAGTTTTATTATTCTGATTTTTTTATTTCTCAAAATAACAATTATTTATAAAGATATATCTTAACATAAATAAAAATAAAAATTGTTTTATATTTATAGTATTTAATATTTTTTGTATGCATTATCGTAACGGAATATTGATACTCTCATTTTTACTTACTCGAGTAATTATTTCCTTACCACGTCAATAGGTTGTCGAGTAGAGTTCGATGAATAACCGCTTGCGATATTGCCATTTATATGACCGTTCATTACGGGTGTCGACACTGCATTACGCAAGTGACTATTGGACTGCTCATTATTTCTTGAGTCCAATAATGGTCTTCTGGGGTCATTTTCTACATCGTTCTCTTCATCAGAGTCTGTGTGAATAATATTACTAGTCCGACGTTCAGTACGATCATGCTTGCCCACTTTAAATACTAAAACACAACAAAGTAATGACATGATGAAACTGACACCTAGTACCACACCAACCCCAATAGCTATTACAGGTAATGTCAAATGATAATTTTGCTTTACTCTCCATGATAAAGATATTGGACGATCGATTAAAAATACACAAGACTTATCTTTCCCGCTTGTTGTTGTTGTACAACCTTTTTTCAATATTCTTACTTCGTTGTCATTACCATTTTTTACTTTTAGAAACCGGTCACTTGCAGACAGCTGACGGCACTCTAAAGTATCGCCTAACTCTGTTCTCACATCTTTATTACAATTTAAGAGTGATTCCGTTTCGTTACCCTTTAAAATATGCATCTTCAGAAAATCTTCTAATTTCGTGTAATTCAAGTTAATACCTTCCCATAACAAGGAAGAAGATGTAGGAATTAATATAGAATAAGGTTCCTTACTGTTATTTTCTGAAAGGATCATATCTGCCAAGCTCTCAAACTTTTTCAGATAATCAATGATATCATATGTTCCGGTAGTTTTAATCAAGTCTGCCATAGTGATTTCAATGTTTTTTGGCAGATTAACTTCTCTAAGTGGATGAATAACGCCCTGATTGAAAAGTACATCAGCATTTTTATGGACTGTAAAATTGTTATACATGGAGTTCAAGCTCATTGACAAATCTAAAGAGTTCTTAGTCGGTGAATCATTCGTTTGTAAGGTTATATCATCACCCAGCAGGTTCTTTGTCTTAATTGTTTTATTACCAATATCTGTGTAATATAAACCATTCAATATATAGTTTTTCATCACTGTCTCCTTTGCTGTATCATTATTCTCAATGTATTCCATATTTAAACTCAAATAATTCCATGAATCAAAGCAAGGTAAAAAAATTGTGTAACCTTCATGATTAGGTGAGAGTTCTAGCAAATTTAATTGTCTTAAGAATGACACAGATTTCGAACAATGATCGAATGGAGGAATTGAAATTATCAAATCATTCGGTATAGATAGCTCCCCACTAACTGGATAAATCAACGCGTTTCCAATTGTGTACGGTTTTGACTGAGAAATTTTGTATCTGTCATTAATAAAGTAACCCAACGCAGTCTTTGTAATTTTCATTCTTTGACAATTACCACCTAATCTTTTATTCGACGAGCAAAATGCAGATTTATATATTTTTGTCCACGATTCATCTTTATCTAATATTGGAAATTCATTTTCAAGCCATATTTGGTCCTCTGTAAAGTGATAAAGTAAAGTTGACTTGGAAAATCCCATTTCATCGTTCTGGCTAGACTCTGGAATAAAAAGTGTTATTTGTTTTTTGCTATTAAGAATAAGATCTTGTAAATTTCTAAAGTATATCTCACGAACAAAACCAGAACAATTTAAACCATGCAAATATTTTTCAGTATTGAATTCTAAAGTATTTGATAAAAAATCAACATTATGAACAAAATGAGCTAAACCAAAATCATAAATTTGGTTAGATAGTAATGTCTTAGACGTATCATTGATTAGATGTCGAGAACCTAACGTATTACTTTCTAACGTAACCATTTCACCATTCAAATTTGTAATTTCAATCGGATTAGGAATAGAACCACCAATAACACCATTAAAAATGAGGTTTTGAAATAGCAATCTCATATCATTCAACCAATTGTTCTTAATTCCCTTTTTCATTTTTGATAAATTATTATAAGAATTCAATAAGTAATTCAACTCTATTGTCGTAAACTGTTTCACAAAACTATCATCAGACGGTATAATTACTGTATTATTTTCTATTATATAGTCTGTATTTGATAGTTCACTCATTAGTGTTTGGATATAATCATATGTATATTCATAAGATTTCTCTTCATCATCTGCAAACTCTTTGATGAGATTGTCTAATCCTGAACAATCTGATAATAGATCTGAGATACCTTGAACAGTAGCATTCTGGAAGTTAGGTGTTAGGTCAGTCTCAACTATGGGTATATCATTTACTTTAAAATGTGCTTTGGTTACAGAGTCTACTGATTCACCTAAAACGAAAGGGAATTTAACATTTAATGAGATAATTGTGGTTTTATTTTTAAGATCTTCTGTCTTAACTAATGAGTTATGTATGAGGTAATTCTGAATATCAAATTGTGAAATGTTATAGAAGTCATTAGTGTAGGCAGAATTGACCGGTGCAAAAAGAGTAAAATTTTGTAACTCATTTAGATATGGAATGTTGCCACTCCTTTGTAAGACTCTTAAAAATGTAGAAAACTGTACATTGCTTGACAGAACGTCAATAACTGTCGTGAATTCATTGTTATTACCATTTTTGTGTTTTTTGTCATTCGTAACTGTATTAGCATCTATACCCGTGGATAAGCAAAGTCTTGATATTAGCAATAACAGGTTTAAAAAGATGAAGTTGATATGCTTCATTCAAAACCTACAAAGAAAAAAGAAAGAAAATAATGTACTTTTTTATATTACTACTGATTGACAAAATTTAAAAGTAGCTCCCTTACCGGCAGTTTGTGCATACAATTATAATCAAAAGATGGCTGTATATATTACTGATATTTTATCAAAAAATGTAGAAAATTTGATAATTGCAATAGAAAATGAATGGTTTTGACTGATATTAATAAAGGTAGGCTTAGGTTTGAGTGAAGTGTATATGTCAATCAACTATCAAACGATAAGGTTGTAAAGACGGTTGTTTTTTTCAAGGGTTGTTCTTTAAAGTTTGTTGGGGGGAGGTGATTTAGTAGTGAAAAATTGAAGAAAGACTTTATATAAGTTGTTTTTATATAAGACAGATGTAGAACCTTAAATTGCCTACGGTTTCCTTTGTTAACGTGAAGTATGTATAAGGGACTGATAGGGACTGCAATGAAGATGGAGCCAGCTCGGTAACTACCATTGGAAATTACATGCACTGCGAGGGGGGTTAAGACACTTTGCAAGAAAGAAGAAGGACAAAGGTTAAGAAGTAACTCCGGTATTCTCTAATGTGTTTGATTTAGTTTTGTGATAAACCATTTCTCCTACATGGCTAATGTAAACATTTGAACGAGGTCAACCAACGATATGCTATGTATGCAATGCTTATGTAGATTGCATTCTGTGCTCTGTAACAGTAATCATTAGAGACATCGGGTTAAGTAATTACAACATCGATCATGTGTTGTTGGATTTAGTAGTTTTTTCTTATTGTGCACTTTTGGCACTTACTTTTTTCAAGGCTATTATTCACAAAAGATAAGGAAACTTATAGAAAATTCTTCGTCACAGACAATATTTTGGTTTATTATCTGACTTCTTTCTTAGAAAGAACAAATTATTGTTTGTTTTATTCTTGTATATATATATTTATATTTATTTATTTGATTACATCTAATTATATTGCATATAACGAGAAGTGGAACTGAATTTTTTATAACCATTAATGACTTTATCTACTGCTTTCAAGAAATCTTTTTCAGTGGCCACTTTCCTTCTTGCTCTAATAGCGAACATACCTGCTTCTGTGCATACAGATCTTAATTCAGCACCTGTAGAGTTCGGACATAATCTTGATATTAATTCCCATCTTATACCACGTTCAACACTCATTGATTTAGAATGAATACGGAAGATATTTGCACGACCCTCCAAATCAGGTAAAGAAAATTCGACTTTACGATCAATTCTACCTGGTCTTAGAAGAGCTGGATCTAAAGTATTTGGTCTATTTGTTGCGAACATGACTTTAATATTACCACGAGGATCAAACCCATCTAATTGTGTAATTAATTCCAACATAGTTCTTTGAACTTCGTTATCACCACCTGCACCATCATCGAAACGTGCACCACCAACAGCATCAATTTCATCAAAGAAAATAATACATGCCTTTTTTGTACGTGCCATTTCAAATAATTCTCTGACCATACGTGCACCTTCACCAACATATTTCTGTACTAATTCTGAACCAATGACCCTTATAAATGTGGCATCTGTTCTATTAGCAACAGCACGCGCACATAATGTTTTACCAGTACCGGGTGGGCCATATAATAATATACCTTTTGGTGGATCAATACCTAATGCAGCAAATCTTTCAGGTGATAATAGTGGTAATTCGACAACTTCTCTTAATTTTTCAATTTGTTCTTTACAACCACCTACATCACTATATGTGACATCAGGCTTTTCTTCAACTGTCATCATAGTTACTGAAGGATCAATTCTTGGTGGTAAAGGCAATTCAATATGATATTTAGATCTATCAACACCTACTCTCATACCTTCTTCGATATCAGTTGGTGATACACGTTCACCTAGTCCTACAACGAATTTAGCAATTTGCTTTAGATTGATAACGTATTTAGCGTCTTCATCATTTTCTTCATCATTATCATTACTATTAGCAGTATCATTTGTTTGTTGTTGTTGCTCACTCACATTGGTTTCATCGCTATTATTGCCACTACCTTTAATAATCTTGGTACAACGTGCAACTTGTAATGGATGTTCTTCACTTAACCTTTGTCTATCACCCATGATATCCCATAAATGAGAAGGAGCCAAACCTGTATCACTTTCTTTAACACCTGCTTTTTCTTTTATTCTAGCTTCAATTTTTTTCAAATCAGCTTCAGTTTCCTTTAGTTTAGAAGCATATGGAGCAGCTCCATAGGTTTTTAATACTTGAATATCACCTTCTGATAAAGGTGTTATTTTTTCATCCTTGTTAATATTATCTTCTGTTTTCTCTACAGGAGCCTTATATTTTTCCCAGTCTTCTTTTGGAGGCATAATTACTTGATTATAGTTCTGATATATGTATTAGATTGACCACAAATCTTCGTTCAATTGATCAAGAGTCTGTATCTCTATCTATATATATATATATATATAGGTGTTTCTTATATTTTATGGGTGGCAAAACATTTTGTTCGCTTCGTGAAATTTTTGAATTCATATTAAGAAATGATCGAGGCATAAAAAGGGATCGAGCATCGAGTGGTTTATTAGTTATTTACATGGGAGTATTATATAGAATATATATACACATATCAATCCTTCTTTGCAGTGTTCCCACCGCAACAACCACCACTACTACCGTTAGCACTCGCCAGAGTGTTTTTCTTGGCAGCGATCTTTAAATCTTCATTGTCACCTAACTCCGTATCCTTATGAATATTCAAATGATAAATTGGTTTATCAGAACTTTCTTGAACCTTCTCTCCTTGTACAATGTTCTTTCTCAAAAATAATGCTACATCTTCCATGACTTGTACCTGTTGTGATGGTGTTAAATCTGGATTTGGTGGATGAATCATGCCGTCTCTCATTTTCTTACGTGCTGCTAGTAGCATTCTGGTATCTTGATTAAAAGCTATTCGTGCCGCTTTTAAACCATGTCTGTAGGCTATCAAAGCTTGTCTTGAAGTGTTTGGGATGCTCATTTTGTACAACTCTCTCTCTCGTTCTACATGTATAATATACTATATATATATATTTCGAACTATACTGTCTTTATATTCATATTGAAAAGCGCTTTTTTTTACCCGGTTGCGATTATAATGAAATTATTTACTTTAAAGACATCTATAAAACAGTATAACACGATTATGAAATCATTATTTCTTGAAGTTAGAATGCATTAGTGTGTACGAGTCTACGACAGCTTTTAAATGGCAGATAGATCCACATACAACAAGACAATGGAATACTTGATGTGAACTTCCAATCATATCGAATTTACCAGGCATTAAACTTTCAGGAATTCTAAATCCGTATAGTAATGCACCGACAACGTAGAATAATGCTTCCCATAGTACAAACTTGACACTAATTCTATTGAAGACACCTTGGATACCAAATTTATAGAATCCTGTCAATAACGGAACAAGTCCCGAGAAACCGAAAGTAATAAAGAATGCTGCTCTGAGTGGTCTATATTTTGAGACATTAAATTTTTCATTCATTACCACAACAGAACAAATAATGGCTAGTATCAAAGTCAGTACGAAGAAAAAACTGAAATAAGCTAGATGGTCAAAGTAACCGAAATAAGTTATTGGAATCATTGAACATGATATTAGAATGATTATCCCAAGATAATCAAGTTTACTCCAAAAGTTTGAATATATTTCTGAATGCTGCTTGAGACAATGGAAACAACCACTACACAATAAGCAAACAAATGCACCTATTAAGAAGACATTTATTATTAAATAATCTGAAGTTGTAGTAGTTGGAAATATCGGTATTAATAATTTATCAATTAAAAATACTGACATAGTGAGATATATCAAAGATGGTACTAGATGTGTGTATATGTTGATAGATTCATTGTTTAAATAAAATAAAGATTGAATACATTTAGTAAATGAATTTGTTTCTCTGACATATCCGGATAAAATTTTGTCATTATCCTGTTGCCATACCGGTAATTCATGGAAACGATATAACTGGCGTTTGAAGATATTTGTTGTAGTGGTAGTTGTTGTAGTAGTAGTGACTGTTACCTTTGGAGAGTTTCTAGTTGACGATGTAGGTGACGAATTATTGATTCTCTTTTTGTTATATTTTCTTTGTACATTTCTCTTTCTTCTTCTAATTGAAGCAGTTGACGGCATCTTCACAGTGTGCGACTATAAATATTGTCTAGGAAGGAATGTCAAAGAACAATATTAATAGATCATTAAGCTATACTAATGTTTATCTATCTTTCTATATATATATATATTGCTCAAAATGAAAATTATATATTCTTCATTATACGATACGATACACAAGAGAGTCCGTCACCTTTTCCACTTCGAGTTTCCGGGCATCTTTAAAAAGATTCTTCTCTTCGCATTTTATTAAGACAAAAAAAATTTCTGTTGGAATTTTTTGAAAATTGGCGTATTTAGGGTTGCGGTAGCCGGAGATAATTATTTTGTACCGTGTTAGGGCTTGTAGATTATGTGTGTTAAATTTTGTGTAGGGTTGGAATGGTAATGTAGGGTTTGTACATGGTCCTGTTAGGGTTTGGAAATGGAATATCATATATATATATATGTATATTGATTATATTAGATATATTGGATATGTATTGGGAATAGTTACAACTGATAACCCCAGGAGGTGTCTAATTCATGAGGCCGTATCTGGACTGAAGAAACTTCGATCATAGCTAAGTAACAAGGAGGTACTAGAGGTTACATGGATGATGGATGAATTTGAAAAACCATTAACCAAAAGACAGAGATTATCAACAGACAGTTTGACCGTTGCAGATGTCAGCATGAATATAGATGCTAACGACGATACATTGAGTTACAATTTAAATGTCGAAGCAAGTTTGGAACAGAAACGTCGTGATGATCAGATATCTGATGATTTGTTTCCAACTACAAACTTCAATAAAATTGATATTGATCAATTTAGTTATTATATGACTAATAGTCATCAAATATACAACCAGTTAAAAAACTTCCAAATTAATTACTATAGAAGAATTGCTGGTTTAGATACAAATCGTTCCAACAAGTATAAAAATAATCAAGATGAAATTGATTCAGATAACTTAATAACATCAACGAATAGTAAGCAGACAATAAAATTAAAACACCAACATACAACACCAAATCCAATAATTGATAAAAAAGGTACAATACTATCAGACGTTGATCACTCAAAGGTCCCAAAGGATATCTTGACAA
This sequence comes from Jamesozyma lodderae, assembly GCA_030571655.1. Taxonomy (NCBI): domain Eukaryota; kingdom Fungi; phylum Ascomycota; class Saccharomycetes; order Saccharomycetales; family Saccharomycetaceae; genus Jamesozyma; species Jamesozyma lodderae. Next base: position 180,682 of record JAJLYF010000015.1, on the reverse strand, counting down.
CTTTTGATAACACTTTAAGATGTTCAAAATTTGCAAATTTCTTTCACAAAATTTTAATATCTGTAAATAAATCACCAAATCATAAAAGTTCCTTATTACGAAATGGATACCAAATAGTACTCATTTGTAAAATTTGTAAACATGCAATCTTTTTGATTTCTAGTTCAACGGGAAATGCTGGTAAACATATTATCACCCATTCAGAATTCGAATTCTTACAAAATGGTCTAGTTAAAAATGAAAATAACGATAAATTCCTTAATGCACAAAATTGTAATTCAAATAATCTAGAGAAAAAGGTAATGAATGATATATTATATAATGGAACAAAATTCAATAATGTGAAAAAAAATTCAAAATCAATGGTCATTTCAGATCATATTTTTGAAAAGGAATTGCACAAGAAAAAAAAACTTTCACAATTAAGCTGGATAATATTTGGTGATATTCCCATTTTCAATGGTTATTTCTCAACGGCCTATGACTTTAATTATTTAAACGACCCATTTGCAATTAAACAACCATCTGAACTTAAAGAATCAGTGTTAGCGCTAGATAAAGATTTTAAAAATGAGATTATACATTCTTTGGGGTTGTCCAAGCATGTCTCCTTGATTATTGACACATGGAAAAGTGATAATGATGCAATTATACATGATTATTTATTAATACTAGCAACGTTCGTACCAAATACAACACCTGCAAATGACCTATACAATGATTCATTAGCCGTTTTCAGCAATAATTATGGACAATTACAAAATAAAGTCATGTTGGGGATCATCGATATAACTTTACTTAATCATGAAAATTCTCAAATAATAGACGCTGTTTATAATATATTAAAAGACTATAAGATACTTACTAAAATATTTTCCATTACCTCGGCAAATCAAAATAATGAATTTGACATAACAAATGAACTATATCAAAAAATATCAAGTTCAATAGGAGCTACATTATTAAACGAGTTATTCACGAAGAATAATACATTCTATAACCTTAAAGATACCAACCGACACCATTCCTTATTGTTGACTGCTATATACAACAACCTGCAACCATATATAGGGAACATTCTTATGAAGATCAAAAAGTTGGCAGGATTCATTAACCGAAGTACTCCGCTCATTCGATTGGAATTCTTGACTCTATGTGGTAGACTATTGACTGTGTCTGTGAAAAATGATAGTCCTGTAACTAATCTCTTACTATTGAAACAGTTCATCGAGGACTGGGACATAATATCTGATTTTGAAGCAAGGTACATACAAAATAAAGGAGACCAAGAATCCTTTACCACAAATGAATTGTCTCTTATTAAGTTTATTAACAAGAGCTTAGAACCATTCTTAACTGTAGTATTGTTAGTTAATAATGACAGTACAAACTCAAGTGCATTTTCGATTTATTATTTCAACTTCATACAATTGCACTTGAAAAATTTGAATCAAAGAATTCAGTATCCAGATATATCAGCACCTCTTAATGCATTGCAATTAGATATTATCAAAAGCATTTTATCTTGCCAGTATTCAGTAACCAATTATTTACAAGAATTGATTGATGGTGACTATAGTACCTTACAATTGTTTGCGTTATGTGATTTTTTAACTCCATTCAGTAAAATTTCCTTTCTTCAGGGTTTCTTAGGTGACGGAGGAGATTTTAAAACTATATATAGAAATACGCTTAAAATATTATCAACGTATTGCCAACTAATTGATAAAACCATCGAGCCAGCTGATGGAACTAAAGATTATCCCAATGGCATGAACAATACCCAGTTTACAGGTGAGAAAATTGCTAAAAGCTTAATGACAGCTGCAATCGACGAAGCAAATAATAATGAATTGAAAGATGAAATTCTGAATAAGAATCTTGACGATACTAATTACTATAATGACGAGCTACGAAATTATATTTTTGATCTTCCGACCGAATTACCAAAAGATATTGACACTGCAATTTTATCATATTTTGAGTATTGGGTCACTAATAGAGAAAGATTTCCACATCTATCAACTTTAGCTTTACATGTCTTGTATGTGAAAGCATCCACAATAGATTCCGATAAAATTAAGGCTATGACAAATAATCTTATCTATACCGATTTCCCAGTAGAAGAAAATTTATTGAATGCTTTGATGAGAGTACGTCATAATTTAGCATTATATATGCCCAAGAACGATGGTGAGAATTCTTTATATGATCCGATTTTAGCATTAAAAATAATTCTAAGTCAATGTCAAACATTGCCCCCTTCCAGAACCTCAAATTTATTCAGATAATTACTTTGATACATAGTACCTCTTGCGGGATGGATGATTGAATATACCAAACTTTTCATTGATTTGGTTTTCTCAAAAATATAAAAATATAAGCAATTTATTTACAGTTACCTATCCTAACCTCTTTGAGTAGTTTTGAACATCTTGAGACACTTCTAACCTTGTTCGCATATAATTCAGGAAAAGAAGGGCAGATGTAGTACCTGGTATTATAGCAATGGTATTTTTTGCAAACCCTTTATATAACCATTTAACTAACCTAATATTATCATTTTTCTGTAATGATCTTATATGTCGGAATGTGTCCCTATAGGCCTTTCTATAGACATGAAAATGTTTTGCGTATTGGGAAAATTTCTTATTATACTTGGTACTTGAAGATAATTTTATGGCTTCTTGCGCTATATCAGTTGCTTCCAGTCTACTATAATGAATTTTCTGCACTTTACCAAATGGAAATTGGATTAGTTGCAAGGAAAAGGCAGCAGTAACACCTGCAACAAAAATAAACGATCTCTTGATCCATTTTGATTCTTCAAAGTAAAGACGGTATTTCTCTTTGATGTATTCAAATGTGAAAAAATAAGTTGCGAACCCAATCGATTCTTTGATAAAAGTTAGCATAAATCCTCCGTAGCACCCAATAATTCCGATTTGCATCCATTTATTCCATCCATATGACCAAAGGTTGTCATTTTTTAACATATTTGAAAATAATTCATCAGTACTAGATCTGGCAAATATAGCATCAATTGGGGTTGACACTATAGCTTGGGCAGTACCTGCTATAAAACCAGCTTTAAAAATATTCCAGTAAGACTTTTCTCCATTTCTGTTTAAAATCGCTACAACTTGCAGATAAGTGGTGTATAAAACAACGCCAGTTACCGAATTTACCATTAATGGTGGTATAATCTTGTCAGGGATAACTTTCCAGCCATGTTTTTTTAGCGCTGTACCCAATAAATAAATCGACGAGTTATGATAAAACTTACCATGAAGTGTTTTCTTTGAGGTAGCAGTTTGAGAGAGTTCAACTTTATTGGCTTCTCTTATGTAATATAAATAATCAAAACGTGGTGGTCTAAATAATTTCAGTGGGGTCCGCAAGTAAAATGAGGTAAATCTGTAGGTTGCAGTTCTTCCAGCGGCACTCAATGCACCTATGATTGATGACGATTTACGATCTGATACCTCTAGATTATTTGAGCCATTGCTATTTAATTCTTCAGTTCTAAGCTCATCTACATCAGAATACATTCACCTTTCTTTGGCAAATTTGGTAGTCGTTTACAAAATGATTACTATTTTTATAATCGGTAACATATTATTTTTTATTTTTTTTGAAGTCATTATGCTTAATTATTTTAAACAACTAAAACATAACCTCCTCCTTCAAGTTGAGGAATCAGAATAAACTGATTGTCACTGAACTATATCCGAAAACAAACAAAACTGAATTTTTTATTCAAGAATTGACTTCTTAGGAATATTTGGCTCTTCATTTCAGATTGCTAAGAAAGGTTAGCCAAAACAGGAATTCAAATTTTGATTTTAATAGGTAGTCTTGTTCGAAAGAACGGTTATTAATGCTGTTCTTTAATACATCAATAATGATTTAAGAGAATGGTAGAAAAATAATTCGGTAGTTCTACACAAAATTTTCTGTTTATGACGAACACTCTACGGTAACAAGAAAAGAAAAAACATATTAGGCTACTTAAGTTAACTCAGCCACTCTTACAAGAATAGCAGTTTAAGATGCTCGAGTAGATATTTATACAGCACATCGTACTCTCCCACTTGATATCGTCTTTACAAAAATGGAGAGGTGAAGTGCATGAGTTAGATATTTTGAAACTTTCATACTTTGCTTGTAGAAATCGACATAAGTATAGATATTATCGTTAGAGGTTGGTTACATAAAAAACTAAACTCAGCTAGTGAAAAACGAAAACATTACCTTGGTCAATAATGACTGTAAAGCACATTTTCTTTTTTACAGGATGGAACGATTGTTTAGTAGTACTAGTGGTCATTGCAATAAGAAACAGTTATGGCCACTTTTTGCTACGAATGCCCTATTCTTTTATATTTCTCTTTAGTTGTTAGGTTGTGTGTTAGCTGTTAAATTAAAACCACCGGGTAATGAATTGTTATACAGCTTAGTAAAGTCGCTAGAAGCGGTTTATCATATACGTTTCTACTAGTTGACCGTTAACCTAAATTTTCAGTTTGATATTATTATCAAGATATTGTTCTTTGGGTCAGTTAAATCTCTGTGAAGTAGTGTTTGAACTGTCGAATGATAAAATATTTACCAATGCCTATCATTCGGTTATTGACAACCGTCCCTCTCCCTTTTTAAAGAAAACCCTTGTTCTGAATTTTCCACATAGGAACGTATGTTCGAATGAAGTACAAAAAGGACATTTTATCAGTCTTAAAATTACATCTATATATTTTATGTGTTCTACAACTCCGAGTGACAAAAGGGTTGCACTTGAGCTATCTTATCAAAAGCGGTCTCAAATCCTTCTTTTCCCTGATACCCATGTTTTGACAGTAACGACGTATTAATTCTCATTCTTATTTAACCACTAACAGCAGAATAGGACATGATTATATATATTTTTTTTTGATAGTTAAATCCTAGTATCAGGTACCAATTTTCAACAAGAAATTAGCGCAAGTGGTTTAGTGGTAAAATCCAACGTTGCCATCGTTGGGCCCCCGGTTCGATTCCGGGCTTGCGCAATTGTATTTTTTTAAATGTTTTCCTTGATGAAAATGAATATATATCATAATATGACATTATATGTTTTTACCAATTGTCATCTCAATTTAATTGATTGCTAAGCAATTTTTTTTTTTTTGATCCTCAAAGTTGCGAAATTATGTCGAGTTTACTTCATCAAACTAGCTACAAGCAAAGATATCATCAGAGCGTCACCCCTTTTGATACTCATAACAGGTTAATCATAAAATATTAACTTAATTGCACCAAGAACTCAGTGTGTTATTCATAGACAAACATTACCATATATTTTATTTAACTACATAAATATATTGTTTGTTTAAATATTTATGCATCTTGTTGCCTAATTCTAGCATTGTTCTTCAATGCTATATTAGTTCAATCTTATTATCTCTTAAAAGGTCTTTAATCACATTGTACCGCATTACGTATATGCTCCCAATACTCAATTCGACATCTTCGTTTAGCTCAGATATGGTGACAGTATAAGAATATTTACCGTTCTTTTTGCTTAATAATGGGTCACTGTCATACAGTTGATCTAAAGGACCAATAACTTTGATAAAGACAAATTTATTCCAATCGGGTTCATCGATCATGTTGACACTACCCTCCGTATCGTTAATGGCTTGTAATTCAGTAGGCATATGCTTTAATATACTGTTATTTAATAATTTTAATAATATTGCAAAATGTCTTTCATGGTATTGCAATTCATCTTTTGATAATATATCTTCCAACGAAAGAAAATTTGATGACATGTTATCATCATCCTGACTATTCTCATTTAGTTGCATTAGATATATGCTAAATTTGTCAATTTTTGATATTCTGCATCGTATGTAACTTCTGATGACATATTTAACTCTCTCTAACTCTGCCTCCATACAGAGTAATGGTAACATATTATTATTGTTAACTGGACGGTTTCCAACTTCATTCGAACCATTACTCTCACTAGTAGAGGGCGTGATAGCAGTGTGATTATCCATAAAATTCATTGACATGATTTCCAGCCTTTCCATTTGCTCTTGTATACGCAAAAGCATCCTTGACATCAAAATATGGGGATACGGTAGTAATTCAGGAGCACATCTTTCGTTTCTCCAATGTCTTAACAGTTGAACATAGTCCTTTTCTGGTGATGTAATTTCATTTAAAAAGTTGTTTGTGTTTGACGTGCTAATAAATTTTCTTTTATCTTCATTTTGTTGAAATGTTGAATTTAGAGCAGTTGTAGTACCATCATTTGTTATTGCAGATGGATCAGAAAAATCAACTGCTGTGGTGTCTCTATCCAGTTCTGCCAATATATCTTCAATGTCAACATTCATCTTTCTTTCACAGTAAATTGTCTACTCTCTCCACTCTGCATATACTTTTTATTTTGTAAATATCAACTATGAATATTTCATAATATCTTTGGATAAATTTTTTATTTAGCTGTTACGCGTTTCGTGTATTTGGCACATCGAGAAAACTTGAATTGATCTCGAAGAGTATGCTAATAATAGGAAATTAAGGGTACTTAATACTTGCAATATCAAGAAATTATCGACGATATTGTAAGTGGAAACTGTCAGGTATACTCTGCTATGGAGAGACTGAAAGAACTAGAAGCAAAGAGACGACAGTTACAAGAGCTACGTGAAAGAAGACAGCAGCTGAGCAGTCAAAATGAGGAGTCATTAGTGAATCACCTTTTGGGACAAAGTGTAGATCAAGGAAATATTTCTAATATTGCGCATGATACAATTGTGAGAGCTAATGTCACCGAAATGGTAAGTGTCTCAACTCAAACAGACGATACAGTAAATGAAAGCACCTTTAGTCAGGTCAATACGGCAGCGGCAACAAATAAAATCAGGGATGCCGAGTTAATTACATATGACAAAGGCATTCAGACGGATCCAGTTGTAGTAGAGCTGGAAAAGGCCAACTCCCTGAATGAAGCGATTACAAACATGGATCAAGCTCCAGTTGACAACATGAAAGATTTGAAAAAGAATGTCGATGACATAAAAAAATCTGTGGTGCTAGAACCATTAATTGTTGAGAACGAAAAGAACTCTATATATTTTAAAAGCTTTGCTACTGATACAAATGTCGAGACAGTAGTAGACCAGAAACTCGGAACAAATTTATTATTTAATTTATTACATGAATGGAAACGGCCATTCGGGAAGGAAGGTGAGATACTTGTAAATTGCATTTCAATCGATCACGATGTAAGCAGTAACATTAGTGTTTTTACATTCAGGTCATGTCCACCCGTTCAAACTGAAAAGACTAATTTTATTTCCGTAGCTCCTCGTACTATTTCATATGCATACGTTATTGATAATATCACTGGTACAATTATTGATCAAGTTGAATTCTTGGGTCAGTCACTAACTAAATGTCAGATTTTGAGGAAAAACATGTCAGAAAGTATTAATATATTATCTATATTATTGGTGACATTAAGAGGGAAAACAATTTTATATGAATTGAGGAAGGTGAAAGGAAAAGGTTGGGAAAGAAACTTGATGACAAGGAATATTAACTCAAGTCACGCCAGTATCTTCGCAATTTGGGAACATAACTTTAGGTTAATTTGTGGTAACTCAGATGGTATTATCAATATATTGAATTCGCTGGACTTGACAGCTTATAAAGATATAATGTTTACAAATTTGAATGAAAGAGGCCAGATTAAATTGACTCCAATCCCGTTAAGTAAATTTATAGGTTTAGAAGACAAGAAAGAATTAATGTTCAGCGAATATCTTTCAAACCTAAGTATATGTGAAGAAATTGGGATTAGCGCCATTGTAGAGTCCGCATTTGATGACGACTGTTTATTTATTGGCTGTGAGGATGGTGGAATTTACAAGATAGTTTTGAAGGATATTCATTCGAATAGCTTAGAATTATCTGTTGACAATAATGGATTCTTACCGTGCGAAAGCTTAGATTCGACTGTGGTTGATACCGAAGGGACTTTACTCAAAAGAAAGTTGTTTCATACTGCTCAAGTTTCTGAACTATCAATGAGAACAGATGGAATCTTATTGAGTTGTTCGTTTGATTGGACATGTGTATTATGGGATACCAAGAGCAATATGAAACTAGATGTAATAGACCTAGGCACACCAGTAATATCAGCCGAATGGCTGCAGGACCAAGAAGGAAGGCTACTATGTTGTGCCTTGACGTGGGATAAATTTTATGTTATTGAATTTTTCTTCACCAAGGTTACGAACAATGAGTTTGATTTGGAGACAGACTCTCAGCCAACACAAGTTACTAAATGGGAAAGAAACTCAACTCCTTCCGTTAAATTGACGATCGACCATACTGAGATTTCTTTCCAGTGCTTTACATGCTTCAAGCTAACACACCTTCTGTCAGAATCTGGTGAACCTAAGCCCATGATATTATTGGGTGGTAACAACAATGCTGTTGCTTACGTCGAGATCAACGTACCTACTTGAGCTGCTTAATCAGCAAAAGTACTTAACGGTTGAGGCTTCCATAAGCGACATGACGGTTCCGTTTCACCACGATAGATTGTCACACCTGAAAGCGCGTTTTTTCACTGAGTCAATGCTTAGTAATGTATATTTCCGATATGATGGATATTGCTAAGAAATGCCACCACTCATTGCGTAAGCAAGATCCAGTCAAAGGTGAAATTATAATGGTTTGATTCAGCCATTGATCAAGAATATAAAATAAGACCTTCTTTGCCTTTTTCTTGAGTTGGGATTTTTCAGGCTCTCACAATTCCTTGTAGTTTCATTTGCCGATTTTTTTCACCTCGATTTTTTTTTTCAATATTCACTGATATTAAATAAGAACTTGATTATCTAACAACAAGTACTAGAGATACGATATTCAAACCACATAAAATAGCAACAAATATAAAGATGTCTAATAATACTTTTATGCCAATTGAACAAGCTATTGAGCACTTCAAGCAAAATAAATTTGTCATTGTAATGGATGATGAGAGTCGTGAGAACGAAGGGGATTTAATATGTGCTGCTGAAAACGTCACACCTGAACATATCGCACTTTTAGTACGCCATTCTTCTGGTTATGTTTGTACACCAATGAGTAACGAGTTTGCTGACAGATTGGATTTACCACTATTGAGAACGGGTATGAAATATGAATCATATGACGATGACAGACATGGTACTGCTTACACTATCACTGTGGATGTTGCTGAAGGCACTACTACAGGTATTTCTGCACATGACAGGGCTTTAACTTGTAAAAGTTTGGCTAATCCAAATTCTAGCGCAACTGATTTCCTAAAACCTGGTCATATTTGCCCATTGAGAGCCGTAGACGGTGGTGTGTTGAAAAGAAGAGGTCATACCGAAGCAGCTGTCGATTTATGTAGGTTGAGCGGTTTACAACCGGTCGGTGTAATCTGTGAATTGGTCAATGATCGTGATGGTTCCATGATGAGATTAGATGATTGCCAAGAATTTGGAAAAGCTCATGACATTCCATTAATTACTATTGATGACTTGGCTGAATACTTGAAGAAAAATTGAAATGGGGTTGTGAAATTTTTCTTTTCAGGAAATAAGACATACCAAGTAGTAACTAATGAATCTATAGATACAATTATGTAAATAGAAATAATTAAGACTAATAAAAATTGACAATCGATATCTCTTTTAAAAGGAAAGCTCATAACAAGTAAAGGAGTCCTCGAATGTTTGACATTAGATGGTGTTACTTAACATTATTCTGTCTCTTCAGTTATTTGTCTCATACTCATAGAGTATCTAACTTATTACCATTCTTTCTATTTTTTTTGCGAAGCATACTGTGCAAAAAAAGTAGTGTGAGATTCTTTGAAAGGGAGAAGCAATATTGAAGTATTCGACAGATAAGATAACAATTTGGACAAACAAGTAGCATATTAAGAACTTTATTCTCAACTAATTAAATATGAACAGAATTTTTGGGTATGGTGGCAAGAAGAGCCATGATCAACTTCTAAAGGAGTCTTCGATGGCAATGAACCAAGCTCAACAGGGTCTACAATCCAAAATGTCACAGCTGGATACACAAATAACGCAGTTAAATCTACAGTTGCAAACAATTCAAAAGAAGTTAAGTAACATACGTTCACCAGCTGCACAAAAGCCTTTGAGAGCTCAGGCCTTAAAGTTGCTCAACAAGAGAAAGAAATTGGAACAAATGAGAGAATCATTAGATAATCAGGATTGGTCCATGACTCAAGCCCAAATGATGAGCGATACGTTAACGAATACAATGATCAGTGTTAATGCTTTGAAACAAAGCAATAAAGCCTTAAAATCGCAATATGGAAAAATAGATATAGACAAGTTGGAAGATATGCAAGATGAGATGGTTGATTTGATAGAAAAGGGTGAAGAATTACAAAATGCCTTGAATTTGAATTCAAACTCTTTAGATATAGATGACATTGACGAGGATGAATTAGACGCTGAATTGGACGCATTGGCAGAAGACGACCTGTTAGGTACTGATACAAATGACTTGTTAGAAGGTATTGGTGAGCAGACAGTACCTTCATATTTGAGTGGTAGTGTTCCACAGTTCATTGATGAGGAACCAGGAGCTGTTCCAAATGATAAAGCTCTTGAAAGCGCACAATGATAATATTTGATAACCCTATTTATACCTTTTACTTTATAAAAAACGTAAATATTTCAAATGATTCCTGCATCCTAATAACGAATATTTAATAAAATATTAGATAGTCTGCCCTGTATACTTTCTATTTTATTTTGTTTAGTTAGAACATTAAACTGAAAAATCTATACTTGATGCGCTCTCTATGTCGTTTTTACCATTTAGAAAAATGATTGTAAGTGGCACGTACATAGAGTTAAAACAACAAAGATTTTAGAAACTAACCAACCATAAGATTAAAGAAGACACAGATTTTCAAATGGATGAGTTAGGTAGTGATTATAATAGCAATGGTAATGAAGAAGAGAACGTATTTCTTATGTCAACAAGGAAGCGTCGTTCCAATGCTGGTAATAAAATGAAAAAACTTCTGGAACAAGAATTGCTAGACTTTAAGCAAAGTACATCTCAGTTAGATGATGATGATATAAATTTACTGTTTGAAGAGGATGAAGATGATGAGGATTTTGAAGTTCTTTTAAACGATAGCAAGAGATCAGAGAGTAGTCAAACACATGGCACCGAAGAAGATATCTCACCGGATGAAAATAAAAGGACCAATGACGACCAAGATGACATGATGTTCAGTAGTGAATCAGATGAGGATGATAATGATGAAGAAGTGTCAGATGAAGAAGCTGCATTAAGAAAACAGGAATTATTACAAAGGCGGAAAAGACATTCAAGAAAGGCCATGTCCAAAATCATTAAAATAAAAGAGCCATCGGGTTCTTCTGGATCAAGTCAACCGTTGAAAAAGAGGAAGGTAGCATCTGACCAGTTGAATCCAGAAAGTTTGTTACAGAGTGAAAGGCGTACATCTAAGAGATCATCCGTGGTTGCAAATAAATTAAAAGTATATGAAAAGCTATCCAAAGCAGAGCAGAAGAGAAAGATAATTCAGGAGCGATTGCGTAAGAACAGAGAAAAAGCTACTGAACATGTTTTGACACAGGAGGATAGAATGAGGACTGCATTAGAGACTGAAAAATTCAATTTGTTAAGTTTGAATAAGTATAAAGAACAAGAGTTGTCAAAAAAACAATCAAGATTAGCAATGCAGCAGAGACAAAAACTGAAATTTAAGACTGATGAATTAATTATACAGTTACTTTCAACAACATGGGAAGTTACACCTGCGATGGAATTGGAAGATAAGGCGTTCTGGGATATTGAACTGAAAAAGAGAGAGAAGAAGAAAAGAAAATATGTAAGGAGAGCAAAAAAGGTAAATGAAAAGGAAACTAAAGGAGACTCAGGAAATAACGAAAATTTACCAAAGGTTGAAGAAGGAACACCACTACCTGATGCGACCGAAAACACTGTAAATGTGACTGAGATACAAGATCAATTACGAAAACCTAATGATAGTAATACTGAAGAATCTGCAGACCAGTCTAAGGAGGATTCTTCGCATAATGCTATCAACAGTATAAAGCCAATATCTAGTAATGCACCTACAGGAATGGAGAACCCACATGATCATAAGGAACAAACTATACATAATGAACCTAATTCATTGACAAAAGATGTAGAAAGTACCAAAGAGGCTGAAATAGACGGGAATAATAACTTATATTTGAATGAAAATGACCAAAATTCATTGGTTCAAGAACAACCTGTGAATGTCGCCATAGAGCCAGTGGCTGATGTTGGAATTGTAGTCGACAATGATATGTCAAAGAATGAGCAATCGAAGAAAATAAAAGATGATATGTCATTGAATGACGAACTACAGGAAGTAAAAGACGATGTTTCTAAAGAATCACCCAAAGAAGATATCAAATCCGACCCTATTAAAAAACAAGTATCCTTTGACGTAAAACCACATGTTGCACTAATCAACACACTAGAACCACCTCTATTAGATAATACGCCACAATTAGAACTTGCAAGTACAATGTCCATATCGTCGGAAGACGATACCCCAACCCCAAATGGTGACGTGACTGATAAACTAGAGAATGGTGACTCTATTCAGTTGATTTACGAAGGACCAAATCAACGAGTGGGAAAGAATTTTTTAACAAGATATAATTTTTTAGCTGATGCTGATTATACTTCAAAAAGTGGGAATTTAGATTTTTTTCGGAGTAATCAGAGCATATTTCCAACTGAACAACAGTTTCAACCCGAGATAAGATCCAGACTACCTGATGTTTTAATGGAATTAGATCGTGACCCAACTGAGATAAGGAAGAACGAAGATATAGTGCCTAATTTAGAAATACTAGGAAGCTTCCGTAAATTTGGGGAATATGATAAGAAAACTGAAAAGGTGATGAAGGTTACTGAAACTAAGAATGATGATTTCAGGATTCTAACACAAGCACCAATGGGTATATATGTTAGTGATACCGGTATAAAGAAAAGGTGTCTCATCAATAATGAAAACTGTCAATATTTCGATCCGAAACTCGGTGTACCTTATTCCGATTTAAATAGTTACAAGATTATTCAGGATCTTCAAAAGAATGGTGAAGAGAGTAAATACAGGTGGTACGGTTTTGGAAATGGTGGTATTTTTTTGAAAATCAAAGAAAGGCATGCCAAAGGAGTTCCAGATGGATTTTGATTAAGACTTAATTATTCATGGACATTTCTATAGAATGGAGAAATCTATTTTGACTTTATAAAATTTTATATATATGTAAAGAGATATTTAATCAACTCTACAGATGCGTATTCCGATTACTAATACTGATTAAATGCCTCTACCAAGTTTTTATAATGATTCTCAGTGTCATTTAACATCATATTATTAGTTACTTCATCATGGAACTCATCTGAGCCTTGCAATGACAACGTTTGCTGTTGCAAGGAATTGAGGAGATACAAATAGTTTATTGATAAAAACTTCTCAGCAGATGTGGTAGTTTTACTAAATTTTGTCATTACGGTCTCAAAATCATTCCTAATTCTGATTATTGAATTGTATAAAGGTTCTGAGGTGTCTGAATGTAACGGAGCAGGATTGTTATCACCGTTGGTGGATATTTTACCATTGTCACTATCAATTGTTGTTTCTGCGCTTTTGATGACCTCAGGTTTATCGTTATTTATTGCAGAATGTGTCGTTAAGGTAAGCAAGCTTTGTAAAAAAAATGTGAAGGTTATTGTTAAATCATTAGGTGCAGCTAAAGCAGTGGATTCGTTTAGTTTTAGCTGGGATGTAGAAAGTTTATTCAATGACTCCGCTTGCCAATCAATTAATTGTTGGAATTTGGGCCAGAGTGAAATGAGTTGATCACTTAAATAATTTTCAACTATTGGTATTCCTCTTTTTCTTGCCTCAATCATCAATTGGTTTGCAATTCTTATACTTATCAGAACACCAAATATATCATATACGTATTGATTAATTAGTATTGACTCAGTATAAGTCAATGCATTGGCGAACGTCGGTTGAAAAATCTGTTCTAATATACCATTTATTTCTTCAACATTGTCAGAAATTTGAAAAAACTTCCTCAAAAAGTTGAATTCAACGGTACAGTTATCTAACAAAGCTAGGTTCAAATTTTTGAAACCTGTCTCGATAAAATTTTCTCGTTTATTATTATTTTCGGCAATCTGTGAAACCATAACTGTATTGTCCTCCTGAGTCAAAATGGATAATCTTTTGTCAATTCGGAAGTAATCATTAATTTTATCATTGGTAACAGTTTCATATAGGTTATAATCTGTTGATAAATAACTAGAAAATAAAGATGGAGTCGCATTGGCGCTATTATTTGTTAATATAGTACCCAGCGTATATTGTGAGTTTATTGCCTTAAACTGCAAAATGGTTAGCGATCTAATGTAACGATTAAAATATTCTTTATAATACCATCTCATTGTATATGAATAAGCTTGTCTAATTTCTAAAGCTAAAGAATAGTTGTTTTCGATGAGAAATTTGTAAATTTCTCTCACCTGCAATAACTGCTTTTGAACCCTCTGGGATGGTATAGGATGACCATTTCTAAGTAATTTAATTTTAGACACAATGAATTTCTTAGATCTCTCTAAGATTATAGTTTTTAGAATTTCTAATAAATGCACTAAATTCTCAAAGTCTTTCGGCAAAAGAACAGATGTTCCTTTATTGTCCTTATTATCGGTTTTACCCATCGTATTCCTATATTTATTATATATTTCTTCTTTATCGTTTATGAAAATGATATTATCTTTCCATGCAGCATTGATTTTACCACGCATAATTTCATTTATTACTCTTGGGGGAATAATAAGGTCATTAACTAGTGGACTGATATGCGCTAGCTTTTTCGAGTTGTTCTCAAGCAAATTCTTCAATTCAGATGATTTACTTCTAATAAAACCCAATTCATTTGTGAAATCAGACAGTTGTCTGTTAAAATCATTAAAATACTGCTTTAGTTGTGGAATTGTGTTATTTAATGTGTCTTGAATGTTGTCATGTTTTTCTTCCAATGTTTTCAATTGTTTGCTCAAATGAGTACTATTATTAATATTGGGGTTCGACTTCTCAAAGTCATTAAATTCCTGTATAAATGACTCAAATGAGTTCGATTTTTGGTCATTATGATCTGTACTATCTTTCGTCAGTTCTAAGGGGACTTCAATTCCTAAAATATCAGTTAATCTGTTCATATTATGTAAAAAATAACTTCAAAAATTTCCATCACCAATATCAATGATATTTTTACAGACTTGATGGCTTTAATCCACTTTGAGTACTTGATGCTTTCCTATATCTGTGCCTCAGAGCAAACTAGACAGGTTTGTATTAACAAAATCACTAATTATTTTGAGTGAAAAATAAGTCAAAATATGCAAAAAATATAAGGTCGTACCCGGATTCGAACCGGGGTTGGTCGGATCAAAACCGACAGTGATAACCACTACACTATACAACCAATTTTTGTACAATTTTGTGTAAGAAATAAAAATTCAATAATTACAGATATCTTATTACATCCGATAATTGATAAGTAAGTTTTTAACAAGATACCGGAAAGTCTTACAAAAAATGACAAATTTAGTAATGAGTATGTTGTTGGAATTCTTTCACTAAGCACTTTTTCCAAAGTCTGAATAAAACAAAAATGAGTAAAGGTAGACCTATAACTTTCTACTTGTTTATGAACTATAATATAGTTCATACTATTTAACCTATATTTGTTTTTTAGTGGAAATACATGTATAGCACAACTGTTATCTACGGTATGAGCTGTAAACCAAATTCTGTAAAAGGAGAAAATCCTCTATCTATAGATTTCATATATTAACCTGTCTACCTCGGAGGGGAGGCAAAAGCAGCTGGTGTATAACCCAACGGTAGAGGTTGGTAGAATATTGATTATTCTACTGTTAACTAGCAGTTTCTACTATTTCTAACAATTTTTTTATATTTTTTTGTATTTTTCATAAAATTGGAATCTTTACAGCTATTAGAAATTACAGTAAAATTATATTAATAAGTTACCGTTCACGACATAAACAAATGAAATAAAATAAATGTAGTTGTTGAAAAGAGTAGAAACTGTTAGTTAACAGTAGAATAATTAATATTCTACCAACCTCTACCGTTGGGTTATACACCAGCTGCTTTTGCCTCCCCTCCGAGGCAGACAGGTTAATATATGAAATCTATAGATAGAGGATTTTCTCCTTTTACAGAATTTGGTTTACAGCTCATACCATATATAACAGTAGTAATACAAATGTGTTTCCAATAGTAACAATATAACACATGGTAATGCTGAGGCAGTGTTGAAGAAAAAAATGAGTTGATCATTACGATATCGATATCTCACTTTCAAGAAGAACCATATCATTTACGGAAACTAATTGTATGAGCTATTATAGAACATATTTTCTAGTCTACACAACTGCTGTTTTAAAGAAAATCCATAAACTTGTCTGTAGTGATAAATTTCTGTCATTTGTAAATCCTGATAGTAAAATCTGTTGAAATAAACCTAAGAAGCCTACACTTGAAAAGTGGTTTTTTCGTTATCACAAATATTACATCCCTCTGATATTATGTAATATTGAGGTGTCATTACCTTGAAGTTGAAAACTTAGTGACAAATAGATTGTTATCTTTTTAGGAAATTTTGTAAAGGTATTTCTGCATAATTTTCTGGACTGATAGTCACATTATTCCAACTAAAGAAAACAAGATTGTTCCTAATGTCAAGTCAAGAAAAAAACAATACCAAGACTTCGTATTCAAGCTGTAGAGGTTTAATGTTCATGAGCGCAAATGGATAACATGCTCGCAAACAAAGTCAAGTCTAGGATACCAAGTTATCACTCCTGACATAATTGATAATTGAATTTAACAAAGAAAAATGCACTAGCAAGCTAAGTAAGTTTCAAGTCAAAATATTACTGTTTCCTACATGTACCTTGGTATTACGTAATTATACATATATATCTTTGGCTGCATAATAGAAATTGCCCTTTTCTAGTAATCCCAATATTCATTCATGATTTGGCAGGACCTCTTATTGTGCGCTGACAGGAAGAAGCACCATTTAAGCATTCTATTCTCAGTCAGTAATAACTTTTCTGTTTTCATTGATTAAAAGTATAATTTTATTTTTTTGTTCTCGGTTCATTAAGAAGCGATGCGATGATTTAAGACAAAGAAGTTAAATGATTAAGGGGATGGTTAATAAGCCACCTACTTAAAGGAATCATAAGATTAAAGAAAAAAGTAACCTGCTAAATATAATAATGTTATTATCATCCTGGTTTATAGATCTACCATCTATTCAGTTTACAAGACAAACAATAAGTGAAATTACGGGAACAATATCGATATCATGTTGGATTGTTGTGTTCATACCGCAAATATTTGAAATTTACAAGACAAAATCAACAAAAGGTTTGTCATTGGACTTTATTATTATATGGCTTATAGGTGATATATTTAATTTTCTTGGATCTATGATTCAGAGGTTACTAACCACTGTTATATTATTAGCCGCTTACTATACGTTAGCAGATGTCGTTTTATTAATACAATGTCTTTGGTATAAAACTGAAAAAGATGAAAAAGGTATCATAAATACAAATATAACCAATAGGGAAGATTATTCAGATGTCGAATCTTTATTATTATCACCAATCACCTCTCACGTCAATGATTTGGAACCGTTGTTGAACAAAGGAAGCACGGGTTCAAAAATCAAGCTACAAAAAAATAGAAAGGAGTTCTTTCATAACTTTACTATTGTAACTAGTGTTTTATTTTTTGGATTCCTCTCCTGGTATATATCATACGTAAAAAAGGTCCAAAACAATGGGGGCGTTCCGCAGGTTAATAAGCCAAACCTAAAATTTAATTTATGGGCACAGATTTTTGGTTATATCAGTGCAGTATTGTATCTAAGCTCAAGAGTTCCCCAAATCATTTTGAATTATAGGAGAAAATCATGCGTTGGCATATCGTTACTATTTTTCTTGTTTGCTTGTCTGGGAAACGCATTGTTTATTATATCTCTAATCGTAATATCCCTAGACTCTAACTATTTGGCAATCAACGCATCTTGGTTGCTGGGTAGTTCCGGTACCCTATTTCTGGATTCAGTTATTTTCATTCAATTTTTTGTTTACGATAAGGATGACAATGAAGTTTGTAATAACCATATAACAAATGAGTACAACTCAATACAACCTCTTGACGCAAGTGATGAGGATATTAATGAGGTTTATTAACCAAATATAAGATAGCCTGTCTTCTAACATCGAAATTTCCTTTTTATCTTCTTTTGCAGTCTATGTGAAGAAAAAAAAAAAAAGAAAAAAAATCTCCCAACAAAATATAAACATCTTTCGATCTGCATTCGAATCGTGCCTATCGTATCTCTATCTGTACAGTTTAAACGCTAAAATATACAACATTTTGCCTCTTCGAAAAAAAGTGACACAAAATAATACCGTCGCTAAAAAAAACATGAAAAATAATAAGCCAAGAAATATATTTGAGTTTCCGTTTTTTATAACACTTGCAATAGAAAATGTAATAGGAACCACTAGGAGTTAAATCTTCAGATAGATAAAAGTAAAATGAACGAAGCTCAAAGGTTAGAAGAGTATGACAACCTGCTTTCTAATGCTGATGATATATCAAACTTCAAACTTTCGCCGACACCATCTTTAGAGAATAAATTAAGTGAAGATAGGGAGGGAAAGCCGTTTAGGGATAAAGATATGAATAGTAAGGGCAATGTCTCACCTTTCAAGTCTAGCCTCATAAAATCGAGTGGGTCATTTACCAATTTGAAGAAAAATTGGTTTTTTAGATCACCTAATCTTGAAAGAAGTAAAGAGAATAAGGATACTAATGGGGTGGTCAGTTATTATGACAATAATGTTGACAAAAAAAATTCATTACGCTCTTTTTTCAAAAGCCTAAAGAATTCACATCAGAGCAGCATTGACCATAGCAATGAAACGGATTTTGAGAAGGATTTATGGGAAGAGGATTCGGCTTTTGATAAGTCAATTATTGATTATACAGATAACAATTACACTTCGGATAATATTACTTTGAAAGATCACAATAATTATGAGCATGGATTACTCCCAAATGAAAATCTTGAAAGTAGTGTGGATAAAAAAGATGCATTTTTCGAACGCAATACACAGCAGAAAATTAGTGATGTAAAAAATAATAGTGACGTAATGTCACTATCTAGCAATGAGGAAAGTGGATCTGAATTATCAGATAATGGGGCCCTTGGCTTAGGAGAGAAAACTTCCAAAAATGAAGAAATATCTCCACTGACTCCTCCTGACGAAGAGAGTGGTGGTTCCAAAAAATCACAATCACAGATTAGGTCACACTTGACTGATCCTTATAAGTTTGTTTTTGAAACGCCAAATAAGTTCCTAATGGATGACAGTTTACAGCTAGATGAAAGGACAATGAATAATTTCAAAACAATTTGGAAACTTCTACAGTTAGAAGATGTTGATTTATCTTGTCAAGAATTTGAAAATGGAATTATGATGTCAAAATTAAGTGAAATTTTGCTGTTCTTAACTAAAGCTAAAACAAATAAGATGGCAAAAGATTTAGACTCTGCGAACAAAAAATTGTCGAAGGTGAAAGAGCAATTAAATTTTAAAAAGCAAGAGGTAAGTAAACTACAGAATGAAAATAGTATTCTGACCATTGAAAATGGGAACCTGAAAAAAATAGAGGCAGAAAACAATTTACTAAAAGAGAATTTTAATAATTTAGAGAGAAATAATAATAATCTTTATCAAAGTATCAAGTTAACCAATACAAAATTAAATGATTTATTTGATTTTGACACTGAAAATGAACACAACCCAAGTAGAATGAGAGTTCATGATAGACAAATACAGTTACTTGAGACACAATTAAAACTTTCTAATTGTTTCAAGAATGAGTCCTTAAGATTTATGTTCAATTTGATGAAGAAGTTTAATGGACTTTTGAATGATAAATGCCTTTCCCAATATAATACTGATTTGAAAAAGTTATCTTATTCTGCATCTTTATTGAAGATGGAAAAATTGCCGACAAAGTCACAATTGAATGAACTTAAGTTTCAGATTTCAAATTTTTATTCTGAAGTAGCTAATAATCGACTTATTGATGAAATTATATCAGGATGGAGTTTGAATATACGTTCTAATGAATTCTTAAAACAACAATTAGTTGAACTAAGGAAACAGAATCATGCTCAAAACCAAGAAATCAAAAAACTATATCACTTTTCCACACATAGAAATAGAGGTGGGCAATATGAACTCGAGAAAGATAGAAAAAGTAGTAAGCAGAGTTCTGTTCGTTTTAAAAAAGAATGTAACAATCTTTTGGATTATGATTAACTTCTGTCCATTGATTAATTCATTTAAGTTGCTAACTTTTTTTCATTTTTTTACATACGTTTATAAATTTATCATATAACATAGAGAGTACAAATTACTTTCCATAAGACTACTCTATCAAAATAAAAAACATCGAAATAACATATATATTTACAAGAGTTTACTGAGTTATTTCCGAGCGCTCTCTTATTATCTCCGAGCGGATTTAAGAACATCCCTTCAAACAGGCCTTGTTTTGAATTTAGGTAATAAGGGCTCTGTCATTATATAAGGGATAAATATATCTGGAATTTTCAATCATTGTAATATTTCCTGATAAAAACTAAATTATTTTACGTTTCGACTGCTATACATTTCAAGTAATCATATGCCATGCTGCACCCCAAATCTACTGAAATATATTTTAAGTTAAATAACAATGTTAAAATACCAGCCCTTGGACTTGGTACTGCTTCTCCAGCTGAAAGACTTCCTGAGACAAAACAAGCTGTAAAAGCAGCAATTAGAGCTGGTTATAGACATATTGATACAGCATGGGCGTACGGGACTGAGCCATACATTGGCGAAGCCTTAAAGGAATTAATTGAGGATGGTGATATCAAAAGAAGTGATATTTTCCTTACCACAAAAGTTTGGCCTGTTTATTGGGATAAAGTAGACGAGTCATTGAACGAATCATTAAGGAATTTAGGTACTGATTATGTTGACTTACTATTACATCATTGGCCATTCTGTTATGGTAAAATTGAAGATATGCAAAATGGTATTAATGGATTAGCTGTAAAACCATATGATAAGGATGGCAAACCAATTTATGATGAAAATGGGAACTGGCTACAAACATATAAAGATATGGAGAAAATCTACTTAGATCCGAACGATAATAGAGTCAGAGCAATAGGTGTTTCCAATTACCCTATAGAATACATAAGAATTATATTGGAACAATGCAGAGTAACACCTTGTATAAATCAAGTGGAATTACATCCACATTTACCTCAATTAGAATTGACCAAATTTTGCCGGAGAAATAATATATTAATGACAGCGTATTCTCCATTAGGTTCTACTGGCGCTCCAAATTTAACAATTCCTTTGGTAAAAAAGTTAAGTGATAAGTACAACATGTCATGCAGCGATATTTTAATTTCTTACCATATTAGAAAAGGGAATATAGTTATTCCAAGATCATTGAATCCCCTAAGAATTGCAAGCTCCATTGAATTTGCACCGCTAACCGTTAACGAATTGAATCAGTTAGATGCTATTGGTGAAACAGAACCGATCAGATTCATAGATGAAGATTTTGCATCTGTTGTTCCTGGTTTTACTGGAAACAAGTAATACAACTTATATAGTTCTGGTCTGTATATAAGCTATTATTACGATCTTGATACATAATACATATTTATATGTTTAATTCTTTGAATATTTTCATAAAAGCAAAATCCCTGTCGTAAAAAAATTGGCTGGATGGTATGAATTTGAAGAAGTCCTCATTAGTATCCTTAAAGCCTGCAGTATGATTGTTTTCATTAAGATTGCATCCAATCTGAAATATAGATGACTCATTTTGAATGAAGTTCATCAGATTCCTCTTACAATTCTTATGATTCAATAAAGGATTATCAGACTTAATGAAATTGATAAAATCCAAACTAATGTCATCAAATATTCTTATTGGCCCTGACCTTAAATTATACGTGATTGATTCCTCAAAATTTTCTATAGCTTCATTTTTGATCGAGTTAGTAACATTTAATATACTGTCCATCATTTTATCAAATGGTCTCAAACCAAAGTTATATACTTCAGCGTAACCACTATGTGTATTGAAATATGAAATAATGGAACGTAGTAAGAATGCAAACATGAACAAATCTGAATTAAATTTCACACTGTCATTATCGAATACTCCATGTTCTCGTGTCACATCAACCATGTGAGTGTACGCAGTGTGCAACAATTCTATGTGATAAGCATTCTCTAAATCTGTATCTGGATCATCAATATGGTTACACACATGTATGAGCAATGAAAAAACCGCCGTATAAAAAAAATATTTTATTTCCATATGCAAAAACGGCTGATAGTTTAGTGCCTGAAATATCTTTATGGTCTGAATACATGATTCTTTAAATTGGTTTGAAAATAAAGATTTCAACTTTGTGAGATCTTTACTTAAATCATTAGATTCCGTAAAACTATCTTGATTATCTTCTATGATTGTCAAAGCAAACGAACTCAAATTAATAATCAACGAAAATGAACGAGAATGAAAATTTAAAATTTTAGAACAAACAATCTCAAATTGCAGTTCCGGATCTTCTTCAATATTTTGTAAAGAAAGTAATTTGTAGTACTGCTTGAAGCTTTCCAATTTTATAGAGGGATGCAATGATTCTCTCCAACGCTTAATTTCATCATTGCAGGTTATGACATTTTCTAATACTTCTTCAAATGCTTTATTTGTTGTGCTACTTGGGTAAAAACAACATTTATGTACTTTCGTTTCCATTTCGAGTAATTTGAAGGCATAGTAAGACGTGAATATGGGCATATACTGACTATAATGAACAATGATATTCAAGGCATCATTAATGTCTGTGGCTTGTTGTAACCGTCTCAACCTTTCTGTACTAATACTATTAGGGCCATTGCCAGCAGCTAACTTTTGAGTGTTTGTCAAGGCAATTTGCTTGAACATATAAAAATAACTCTCATCGCCTGCAAAATCCATCCAAGAGTCTTTTACCAATAAAGGCTTTGAAAGTTCTAAAGAAATTCTTCTATCAGCACAAAGGCAGTATCCCAGTAAAAACCGTCTATGGACGGCACTTATTGGATCTAAATCTGCATAGGTAGACTCTCGATTAAGACCCAAAGCAACAGCCACATTAACGGCTTTATCTAGTACACCATATGCAATTTCAGCACTTACGTAGAGATACAAGTATTTTGTAAGTATCAATAAAGCTTTCAGGGAAGTGATATCAGCAGATTCTATGCATATCTTATTGTAATAAAATATTACGTTAGTAAAAAGACTGCATTCTATCTTTTTTAATTCATCTTTCTGAGGCAAACATTTGTCTTTCCTAATATAATAGCTATCTTTGGATCCCACTAATAAGGATGCCCTAGCACCTTTACAAAGACAAACATTCAATAAAAAGTTTTCTGAAAAGGATAACAACGATTCCTTTTTATTGTCTTGTGCGTCATTATCATAATACTTATCGGCAATATCTGTACATTCCTTTAAAGTTATTAGACTTGTCATAGAATATAGTAAGGCAATATGAAAATTTTCCAGTAGTCTTTTAGAGATTTTTCTTTGTGGCAAACTGTAAGTAGTAGAAACATTTTCAATTCTTTGTAATAACAATGGAAAGTTTATAAATTTTTTCATTTGAATCATATACCATTTAGCACAAATATCCATCATCTTTCGCATAGGTTCGCTAAATTCTTCGTTGGACATATCAGCTGCCAATTTCTGTTTCATATTTAACAGATTTATTGGTGTCAATATTCTTGTCGAATACATTCTTTCTTTAATTTTTGTTAAAAACTCATAATCCAAAGCAGATGTATCATGCTTTGCTACAATCATTTCTATCTTAGGAGTCAAATCTTCTGTGATATTGGTCATTGCTTTAAGTTTAATTTGCATCTTGCTTATTTTAGAATCCATCAGGTCCTTAAATTGTTCGAATTTCTTACTATAATCATTTGGCGTTTGTATGATAGAATTATTACGTTCAACATTATTTTGGAAATGTACCAAGCCAGTTTTATCCTCTTCCTTTGATTTCGATCTATACTGTGCCAACTTTCTCTTTTTTTGCAGCTCAATATGAAACTGGAATGTACAGTCCATATCATATTTGAAGCAATTTGTACATTTTCCTGTATGTGCATTTACTGGGTCACATCTGATTTTTCTTTTCCTACAATAATCACATGCTTTAGTTACTCTTCTCTCACCACTATGTGATGGCATATTGAAGCCCTTGTATTGTTGTGTTGATATAGAAGGTAGCACTGTTCCAGTTTTTAGTAAAGTTTGTTGCTGAGGTTGGTTTTGAAGCTGGTGATTTTGATTAGTCCATGGCTCCTTAGTATGTGACTGATTCTTCTGTTGTATGTTATCAGCAGCATATCGATTTTCGGTAAATGTCTGATAAAGTGAAGAAATTGGAGAGGCGTAATTACTACTGTTAGCGGAATTATCACTCACAGACCTACCATCCTTTTGGTAACTTGTATGTAAATATGGACTTCTTTCATGCGCTGTATTGTAGGAAGTGTTAGAAATCTCATGGTGTCGGTGCGCGGTAGAGGATTGATTAAGCTTATTATCACGGTTATGATTAGTATTCTCAATATTTTTGTAGGTATCTAGACTATCTGGCCAAAAGTTTGTTGGGGTATTCGCCGTCGGTATATTCATATTATCATAATTATAATTAACGTTACCTGTATTATTAGCTGTTGCCATATGGGTTACGATTGTAAAAATAATCTTTTATTGGTGTACCTGAATATATAACAGAAGCAAAAGTTTGATATGGAGATCGTTAAATGGGGTATCTCTAAAATACTATATTGGGTATGGGATATGATTTTGCTTCCTATTCAGCGTTGTTGTCGATGGTGCATGCATTTATTGATCGTTTCCATACAAATCCATTATAGTGCTTATTGATTTTCTTTTTAAACGATGCTTTGTTTGTTTGTCTTCCATCGGCAACAATTAGAGCTTCAAGAAATAATAGATATTGCCAAGAGTTTAATTGCACCTATTGCGGAAAAAGCCTACTAAAGAGTGTCAATGAACTAGATAGTCTGGCAATCTTATAGATCAAAGATGGGTATTACTGATTTTTTCAAGAATAAATCCTCAGATCAAGTATCCGGTGAGATATTAGATAAAGAAAGCCGTAACGAAATAGAACATGAGATAGATTTATGTGATGAAGAAGCCGACTCCGATGTAGAATCTGTTTGTTCTGGCAGTTGTGATAAAGAAGATATAGAAAATGGTGAACTTATCTTCTCAAAGTTACAAATTGATCACGAAACGCCATTATATAATACATCAAAGTCTCCAAAGGTTCATTTCATTGTTCCTACTTCTCAAAATAATTGGGCCCATGATGCATGTAAAGAAAAGCCAAATTCAGTCCAAGATAAAATTAGCTTATGGTGCCAGGACAATTCAGAGCAGTATGCAAATCTGGGTGAAGGTCAAACCTTGACATGCAGTGTAACATCAATGCCAATTAACATAATGGATGTGGAGGTGATGAGAGGGACAAAAAATAATGTACTGATATTACCTTTCTTTATTTGGGTCCATGATTTAAAAAGTGACAAAGTCAATGACACTTTGGATGAATTGGTACCAATCTTGTTAAAACGTGAATTGACGAAAGCCCAATTGATCGAGAAATTTCCAAATGTTTCTGCAGCAAGGGAGAAGTCATTTGTTTTTGTTTGCTCACACACCACAAGAGATAAAAGATGTGGTGTGACAGCACCGTACATGAAAAAAGTTCTGGATAAATTACTTCAGAGTGAGGGACTTTACAGAGATAACTCAGATTTCAGACCAGACGGTTGTACAGTGTGTTTCATTAGTCATGTTGGTGGTCACAAATTTGCTGGAAATATGCAAATTTATCTGAGAGATACACAAACGTTGATTTGGTTGGGTCGTATGACACCTAAATTTATCCCAACGATATTCGAGCATTTGATTCTTCCTGATCAACCTAAATTACCGGTACCTGAAAAGGTTAGATGTATTAAAAAGTATCAAAAATGGTAAACTAGTTAGCTTATGCCTTATGTATACTTATTTTTAATCATGTATATATTAAGTCAGGTAGTTCTTGGCTGTGTTACATTAGAATACTGTTGGCATCATTAGTGTGGTGAAAGCAAAGCATCGGTTGTGGTTAATACTTATATTAAGTTCTGGCCAGTATTCGCTTGAATGATTTTAATATTATGCTATCGAAATGTTTATTTATATGTCTCTTATCTTATAATAGTACGTTGATAGTTGGTAATGCTTGACATGTATGTAGTTTTAAAAACCGTCAAGAGCATGATGACACCAAATGTTTTTAGCATAGCTTACTCCATCCCAATATACTATTGGATTTTATATCTTCGTATGACTTTTTAGATTAGCTAAATGTTGCCATTAATTATTCACCTCAGCTCTAAATAAACTGTAACCCAATCATACTTCTACCAATAAACTAATCTAACAACATTTTCAAGAGTCGTCCAGTCAAAGGCTAGTCTCAAGTTATTTATAAGAAACTAAACGTCTTATGTTCTTCATCACTTGTTTGAGCAAAGCTTGTTTTCTTCACAATGATTTAAGCGCTGAAAAATAATACGAAAACTATCAAAGTTTCAGTTATTCATTTAGGAGGCACAATTCGCCGAACAATATAAGCTTAATAGATGGCCACTAGACATTTTAGAAAGAATATAGTAGGTCAAGAAAGTGAAGAAAGCTATAGTTCCTCATCGGACGATGAGCTGAACTCAGGCAATACTACTAGTGCAGATCTCAAAGATGTTGAATCTAACAAGGAAGGAGTTGACAATTCAGAATCTGAAAGTGAGAGTGGTACTGAAAGTGATTCAACTGACTCTAGTGATAGCGATGGGGAAATTCAGCTTCATAGGCCAGTATTCTTGAAAAGAACGTCAAAGATCGCAGTCAGTGACAATGAACCTTCAACCAAGAAACAGAAAGTTGAGGAATTGAAAAGTCATGAACGCTTACTTAAGAGAGTTCAACATGAAAATAGTGTGATTCGTAAAAGAGAAGAGGTATTATCCCAAATTACTGATGATTACACCACAGATAAAGATTTACTTCGAAAAACGATGTCCTTAAACGATGATGATAGCATTGACCCAATTTATGAGAAAGAAGAATGGATAAAAAGACAGAAAGCTCGAGAAAAGAGACAAAGAGATATTCTTGTAGCTAAACAATTAGAACTGGAAGAATATGAATTGAATAAACTAAAATCTCATGAAAAAGACGACAACAAGATAGAAGATAGTAATAAGACAATAGAAACAAAGGTCAAGAAGGAAATCAAGAAATCTAATCGCCAGTATCAACCTGGTCGACTTGAAAACACTAGACTAAACGCTGGATTGATGAAAGAACTCCCAAAGGACATACAGGAAAACGAATACTCAAATTTATAAGCTTTTAGTTATTGTAACACACAATTTGAAGGAAAAAAAAAACAAACATTACATCGTAAAATCCAAGTCATTCGCGATTAGCAGAAGTAATCGAAAGACACCTAAAAACTATGTCGCTTGATCCCATAAGACCAGATCTAGTTCCATTTCTGGAACCATATCTTCCGAATGATAATCAAGACAGAGCTTTCATTACATTAACGTATGCACAATCGCTGGACTCCCGAATTTCAAAAGGACCTGGGATAAGAACAGCTATTTCTCACATTGAAACTAAAGTTATGACCCATTACCTACGCTACCACCATGACGGGATTCTTATTGGTACAGGTACCGTGTTAGCAGATGATCCTGGTTTAAATTGCAAGTATACCGATGGTGATGCGGCTATACACAGAAGTCCCAGACCGATTATTTTGGATTTGGGAATGAAATGGAAGTTTACTGGATCAAAGATGTGGGAATTGTTTAAAGCTGGACAAGGTAAATCGCCAATAGTCGTCGTCCGTGGTGAACCATCAGTCAGAGAAAATGATGTTAGTTACTTAGTTGTAGAAAGTGAGGAGAGAATCATTGACTGGGGTTTACTGATGAAAAGATTATACCTTGAATTTGGATTAAAATCGATAATGGTTGAAGGTGGGGCATTTGTTATAAATGAGTTGTTATCGAGATCTGATTTAGTAAATTCCTTAATTGTTACTGTGGGATCTATTTATTTAGGTAAAAATGGTGTTGAAGTAACTCCTGCTGAAAGTGTGGAATTGCACGATGTTAGTTGGTGGAATGGAACGAAGGATGCCATCATGTGCGCAAGAATATCTAAATAAAATAGATAAATATAGATATAATTTTTAAAAAATAAAATTAATTAATTCTTACAAATAATAGTTGTTATACAGATATACAACACACGGGAAGTCCTACATGCATTTTCCCATAAATGCTATATAATATTTTGAAAATTGAATTTGAATTTTTTGGAATTGGTTTTGGTTTGTGTTGCTTGTTTTGTTTGTTTTTGCTATTTGAGGAGTTTTATTAAAAAGCATAATTGTATTTCCTTTTTACATACAAATTCTATAACTTGCATAACGACCAGAAGTTTCACTTTTTCTAATAATCTTGACAACTTCACCTCTCTTTAGACCTAAATATAATGCGACAGGGTCAGCTCTTTGAATTCTTGGTAATTGAGATTCTTTTAATCTATATCTCTTTAATAATTCTTTCTTCTCATCTTCACTTAATTTAATATGTTTAGGAACTAATTCATGGTGTGTAATATTAACAACTAAAGAAGCTTCATGGAAAGTTTCAATAGTGGAAGGTGGTATTGAAGGAACTAATTTCATTGCACTTGGAGTGACATTATTTTGATAAACAAAGATACCAGTTTGGTAATTTTTCTCTTGAATATGTATAACAAAAGATTTCATAGTCTTAACACCAACACTAGGTTCATCACAGAATTCAACCCATAGAGAACCTAAGTTTGGAAATTTAGTAATAGCTTCTTCAGTTGGATTTGCTTG
Source organism: Jamesozyma lodderae (assembly GCA_030571655.1). Classification (NCBI taxonomy): domain Eukaryota; kingdom Fungi; phylum Ascomycota; class Saccharomycetes; order Saccharomycetales; family Saccharomycetaceae; genus Jamesozyma; species Jamesozyma lodderae. The sequence goes on along the minus strand of JAJLYF010000015.1, from coordinate 151,319 downwards.
GAAAGACATAGTTTTACGTTGTGGTCTACCCATGGAATCAGAATGTTTAGCTTTGAAATCTTCTAAGGAAAGATCTACTTCTTCTTGTGTAATGAAATAACCTCTGTCTCTTACCATTTCTTTGACAGTTTTAAATGTTCTCCATAATCTACGGATACTTCTTTCGTTTTCTTGATCCATGGTTGTGTTTGTTGTTATATATGCAGTGGTACGTTAGATCCAAAGGTCACCTTAATTCAATGAAAACGTCTAATAAGTGGGATTCTTTTGTAATCCTTTTTGGTTGTTGATAATAGATTCGAGATGCCCAAACTGTTTTAGAAATTTTCATTATTGGACTTGAAAAAAAAAAATTAGTGAAAAAAAAATTTCCTTCGCAACGTAAAGAGTGATGAATAATTAATTATATAGATAGATTTATATATATATATACATTGATATTTACATGATATATAAAAACAAGCTTACTTATTCATCTCTTGACCCAAGCAGGCATCTTTCTAGCCTTTAATTTACCAGGTTTCTTTCTTTCCACACGTCTGTAATCTGTTGTCAACGCACCCGAATTATGTAATCTTGATTTTAATAATGGATTGAAAGCAACTAAAGCTTTACCAATGGCTAACATTATTGCATCAGCTTGACCAGTTGGGCCACCACCAGAAGTCATTGCAAAGATATTATATTTCCCTACACTATTAATGACTTGTAAAGGGTACATGATTGCTTCTCTATCCTTTAATTTCACAAAATAGTCATTTAAAGGACGATTATTGACCAAGATATCACCTTGTCCTCTTACGACGTAAACTTTTGCGGAAGAAGATTTTCTTCTACCAACGGCAACACTTCTTCCAAATTCATCTAAAGTTGGTAATTTAATAGAATTAGATTGTGAGATTGTATTTTTGTAGAATTTTGATAGTTCAGATTTAATTTCTTCATTAGTTAATTGCGGATCAATATTGTGTAGTTTGTTTAGTAAAAAAATCAATTCTGAATATTGAGTTGGTTTAAGACGAGATCCACCCCCAATTGATGTATATTCCTTAAATGATAACCATAAAGGTCTTGATTGATTTTGTAATGGAAGTTGGTTAGAAGTAGAGTTTTGTGATTTTAAAAGGGAGTTTTGTGAAGGTAATTTAATATATTTACGTAATAGTGATTCTAAACGATTAATATTATTTTCATGTAATGGATTAGCAGAATAAAAAGTAGGTAATTTCGGTACAATTCTTGTTGAAGTAAATGATTCCTGTAACAAATAATTTTTTTGTGAGAACTGTCTCGTTAGGGGAACAATCCTCTCACCGAACAATCGTTTCATAAACATGATTGATTCTTTCTTCTGAATTCTATTATTGTTACTGCTATATAATAAAATAAACCAATACATTACATATCTTATTTTTAATTTTGAAAGTTAAAAAATCCAAGTGGGAGGTGCAATCCGGGTAAGGATTTCAAGAAACCTTTAAGGTAGAAGAAACTATCATAATAATAAAGGGAAGAGATATTAATTAACCAACCTTCAAGGTTTTAAAGATGGATGAAAAGTAATAAAAGGATATATTTTATTAAATCTAAATCGTTATATAAATCATCATTATTCGTTAAACGAATTTATATATCTTTATAAAAAGTGTAGTAAAAATAAACATAATTTTTTGTTAAAAATTAAATTGTTTATTTAGAACAGTCAACAACGTATCTACCAACAATTTGACCCTTTTCCATCTTTTGGAAAATTTCTGGAACGTCAGATAATGGAGCAATGTGAATTGGAGACTTGACTAAACCTCTGGTGAAGAAGTCAATAGCTTCTCTGGTGTCAGCTCTGTTACCGACGTAAGAACCAACAATAGAGATGGATCTGACGACGTGAGAGAAGACATCGGATCTACAGACGGCACCACCTGGCATACCGACTAAGACGGAAGTACCGTTAGCTCTAACGTACTTGGTGGAAGCTTCAATAGCAGCTTCAGAGACGGAAACGTTAATAACACCGTGAGCACCACCGTTGGTAGCCTTTAAGATGTCAGCAACAACATCCTTGGTCTTAGTGAAATCGACGAAGACTTCACCACCTAAGGATCTGAATAATTTTTCCTTTTCTTCACCACCATCAATACCTAAGACTCTGTAACCCATAGCCTTGGCGTATTGAACAGCTAAAGAACCTAAACCACCAGCAGCACCGGAAATGGCAACCCATTCACCGGCTCTTAAGTTAGCAGATTTCAAAGCCTTGTAGACGGTAATACCGGCACATAAGATTGGAGCGACTTCAGCTAAGTCAGTACCCTTTGGAATTCTAGCGGCTTGAACGGCATCAGCGGTAGCGTATTGTTGGAAAGAACCATCGTGAGTGTAACCGGATAAATCAGCTTCTGGACAGTTAGATTCGTTACCTAATTCACAGTATTCACAACCCATACAAGAACCGTTTAACCATTTAATACCGGCTAAATCACCGATTTTCCAGCCCTTAACGGATTCACCCATGGCGACAACAACACCGGCACCTTCGTGACCACCGACTAATGGTAACTTAACTGGTAATGGCCAGTCACCCTTCCAGGCGTGTAAATCGGTGTGACAGACACCAGAGTATTTGACGTTAATCAAAATTTCGTTAGCCTTTGGCTTTGGAACTGGAATATCTTTGTATTCTAATTTACCACCGTTGGTTTCGAAGATAATAGCTTTTTGGGTAGTTGGGATAGCAGACATTGTTGTGAGTTATAATATGATTATTACTTGGTTTTTTTTAAAGGTAAAAGGAAAAAAAATAAAAAATAAAATAATGAATAAGATATATTTAAGGTAAGAATAAGAATTTTTGAATTAAAAAATATTATAAAATGGAATTGAGTGTAATATTTATATGAATTAAGGAGGGAGGTATTTTACCCAACAAGAAAATTTTTAGAGAATTAAAAAAATAAAGAGATCCGGAACGAACTTAATGTAAACGTAACAACATTAGTTACATTGCGTTAAATTGTTTGTAGGGTTATTTTTTTATTTTTTTTTGATAGATTGATAGATAGATTGATTGATTTTTAGAAAAGTGAAGTGATGTTAAAATCAGGATCAAGAAAACATTTAGTAGATAATTAGAAATTGCCTGACTGAGCTGAGCTTAACTCAGCAAACGATCCCGGAGGAGGGGGCGACGAAGGGAAACCAGGAGGAAATTCGGGCACCGTGTAAAATTTGTATGGTGGAAAACCGGGTTTTTGTAGTATGGCGACTTCTGTGGAAGAGGCAGCCCGGGGCTTGGGTGTTTGGTTTTTGGCTTCTTGTATTTTTTTGTTGGAGATTTGTTCGTGGTTTTTGATTTTTTGAGTGAGAGGTTTTAGAGTTTCTTGGCTTGATTTTTTCTTGATTTGTACTTGAGGGAATAGAAACAGAGCATATAGCAAGAGAGAGACAGAGACAGGGACATGCCACCTAATAATAATAACAGAAGCAGCGTGTTTCAACATGGTCGTGGTCGTACTCGTGCTCGTGCTTTGGGATTCGGTTTAGGATTAGGACTAGTTTTAATTACTAGTGCTTGTTGGTACTACTGGAATAATAATAAGAAGAATTCAAAACCTAAGTCGGGGTCTAGGGCAAAGTCTACTTGTATTGTCGTGACGGAATCGCTTTGTGAGGAAATCAAAGGTACCGAATGGCTTAATTTATTACAAGATAATAATGATTTGGTATTAGTTGTATCTCCAAAAGCCCGGGCGGCGGCTAACTTCTTGAAAGATAGTAACGAACCAAGAATCATACGATGTGATACAGAGGTGGGTGTATGGACATGTGTTAAATCTCTTAAGAAACAAGAATTAATTGTTATTGCAAGTGAATTAACTATTCCACAGGATATACCCCGCTACGTCTCCAATATTCATAACATAACAAATTCACAACAACTATCAAATTTCATTTAATTTAATTAGTTTAGATATTATATAAAAATTTATAAAACATCTCTACGTTGACCAAATACAACACCTTCACTAGCCTGTGATGCACCACCCATATATCCATACTCCACACTACTCCAACCGACTAAATTGGATGGTTTCGGTTTAACATGTGGTGGTGGTCCTTTACGTTTCTCTGCTAATTGAGGTCCCAATACGGTAAATTGTTTTGGGTGCTTTTTATTCGCGTAACGAGATAATGATTTTAATAATTGATAAACTGCAGCGCCGTCTTTTTCTTCGTATAAATCAATTGTTTGAAATAGTTCGTCTTCTGGTACACCATAAGCTCTAGCAAAATTTAAAAATTGTGAAATTTGATCCATTTGAACAAATGGCATTTTTGATACTTTCCATTTAATTAATTCTGGCTCATTGGGTGCATCTGCACAATGTAATATATTAGCTAATTGACATAAAACTGTACCGTCTTTAAGCGATTCTAAAAGTGGTATTTCTTTTGGTACGCTTTGATGTAAAACTGTTATATAAATCCAATTTGTAATTTGGTCAATGGCTTCTTTTGAAAATTTAGATTGACGAAGAGCATAAAGATCTTCATCTAATGAAGTCACATCTGGTTTCTTGTCATAACTCATCTCTTTTCTCTTCTCGATTTCTCTTTTCATTCTGGGGTTATACTTGCTTCCATCCCTGCTTTGTTCGTTTGTTTGTTTTTTCACTTCAAAAAAAAAAAAAACAAGATCGATTTTCGGATCTAGGAAAGGAGAAAAAATCACAGATGTCGGCGGCTATAAACGTCACAAACACAATTCTGTTATAATACGACTAACTATGTAAAACGAGATATATACATACATTCAAAGAAATGCAACGAGCAATAATTACTCTTCTATTACTGTTTCATTACGTTACGTGTCAAAAACTAGTAGATAGTTTCAAGAGTTCAAGTTTAAAATCAAATTCAAATTCAAATTCAAGTTTAACACATCCTTATATCAAAGCCTCTACATTACTAACATGTATGGAAAATTCTCAATTTACAGCAAAATTCTTCAATGCAACGTTCCATCCAAAGACGAATTTATTATCATTTCAAATTGATGCAATGGCTACCATAAACGACAAAGTTCTTATTAATGTAGATATTGTCGCTTACGGAATTATCGTATTGTCGAGACAATTCGATCTCTGTAATATGAAAGAACTTACGCTTTGCCCAATAAATACAGGTAGAATACAATATACGGGTTCTTATACACTCGACCCCTCACTTACAAGTAATATTCCCTGGCAACTTTACATCATCCCAGATATAGACGTACAGGTTCATCTCGTCGTTTATCCCCAATCACCAAACCCCGCAAAAAGAAAACCGCTGGCATGCATACAAACAATACTCACTAACGGCAAATCCGTATACTCGAAATACGTCACATTGACACTCGCTATTGTCACAATAGTGGTAATCACAACTTCCGCTTTTATCCGTCATAACGTCACGGCAACGTACCTTGTTACTATGACAACATTTATGTTTCATTATTTTCAAAATATGGCTCTGTTGGCAATGTTAAGTGTGGTCTACGTGCCTCCCATTGCAATGTCATGGCTATTGAACTTTCAATGGACTTATGGTTTAATTCAAGTTCCGGCTTTACAACGAATTTTTACATGGTATATTCAGGCAACTGGTGGGGTTTCAACACTTGTACAGGATAATAAGAGTATATTATCAATTAATGTTCAAAAGAGGAATAACGTCGTACCAGCCGCCGACTATTATAATCTTGATGGTGCATTGAACGATTCACAATTGTATAGTTCAGATTCAAAGAATCCAGCAGAATTCGCTGAAAAGACTTTAATACTTGTTGGTATACAACGAGTTGCCTTTAAATTAGGCATCGAATTAACTAATGTTTACCTTACTGGGTTCGTTTCATTTTTATTTGTTTTGATTATAGTGGTTTTAATAATGACTATTGTATTTCTTATATTCCTAAGATTACAAAATTGTAAATGGTTAATCAAAGGTTCATTATTTAAATTAATACTAATTTTAAGTCCACAATTATTTTTATTAAATTTATGGGAGTTTATAATCAAAGATTCTCCGGCTACTTTAGTAATATCAATTTTCACTTTTATCATTACTATCATTTTATTAGTTTGGAGTAATTATAGAATTTTTATTAAAGTTAGTATAGCAAAATCTATCATGACCCCTATAACGTATCAATTATTCAATGATACAAATTTTTTATCTAAATTTGGGTTTTTATACATTCAATATAAAGCTCAAAGATATTGGTGGATTTTAATTTTAATAACGGTATCTTTTCTAAAGGCAATAACTGTAATATTATCACAATCTAATGGTAAATTAGGCTCAATTTTCAATTTTATCATCGAATTAATTTATTCTATTACTATAATAATTTTTAAACCTTACTTGAATCAAAGTTTAAATATAATAGCAATTTTAATTAGTACAATTGGTTCACTTAATGCTTTATTCTTTGTATTCTTTAGTAATTTGTTCAAAACACCAATGGTAGTAAATTCAATTATAGCAGTCATCTTCGTTGCATTAAATGGAATTTTTACACTTTTATTATTACTGTTTATCATTGTTTCATGTCTAGTGGCATTATTCCATAAAAATCCTGACATTTTATTCAAACCAATTAAAGATCATCGTAATTCTTTTATAAAGACAAGAAATAAAAAAATTAATCAATTATCAGAATTAAAAGAAACTGTTTTAGCAAACAACGTTTCTGATTCAGTTACAGATACCAATGAAATGGTATATACATATTTATAAAAGCATTTTAATTTTTTATGTTTTTTAACTTTTTGTTTACTTGAATTATTATTTCGAAAAAAAACAATTTAATAAGTATGCAAGGTACTCCTGATCTACATATTTGCAAATCAAACCGGAATAATTTGTTATATCCGACTTCCAATAAAGCAACCATTTCTGCTCATCGCGATAAATAAGAAAAAACTCTCAAGGACATGACTCAATTTTATTCCCTCTGTTACAACAATTAGATTCAAATTCACATCTTTTATCGATATAATTTCACTTTATCTGTCTTCTGAAAAAAGTACTTTTTTATATCGCTAACGAAGATCCTTTTTTCATCCAATTAAATTTTTTACAAACAAACACAGAAGAAGAAAAAAATCAAAAAAGATAAACAAGCTTTTATATAGTCAAAATAACTGACATAATCAGATTAACAACACAATAACAATAATTACAAATTTTTTACATGCCCAAGCAATGGATATACACAATTCCAATAATGATTCAAGGACTCAGAAGAAAGTGAAAAAAAGGAATAGACTATCGTTTGTATGCCAAGCCTGTAGAAAATCAAAGACAAGATGCGATAAATTAAAACCACAATGTACAAGATGTTATAAACAAGGTATATCATGTGTTTATGATATTGCAATTCAAAAAGCTCCAAAAAATACAAATAGAAATTCTTTAATACAAATGCTAGAAAATGAAATAGACTATTGGAAGAAAAAGACTAAAAAATTAATGAACTTGGAAGAAAAAGTTTTCTTAAATTCAAGACCAAAAAGCACGTCTTCTTCATCTAGTTTAGGATCACATTTATCTTTACCCAATGGACCCACCCCTAATTTTTGGAATTTAAAAGTTAACTTATATAAAGATAATCCAAGTTTATTGATTAGTAAAATAATGAAACGTGAAGTTAACCCCCTTTCCGAAAATAATTTAATAGTAAAGGACAAATTCTTAATTACATTGATCATTTCGGTGGTATCCGGTTTAACCACAAACAATACACCTCTCCCGACATTTGCAGCAGATCCAAATATGATAGACGTTAAACCTTTTGTTAGGAACTTATTTTTAAAATCCAAGGATATACTAATACGACAATGTACGGGAGCTCAACAAAAGAAAAGAATTGAAGAATTTACGAATAGAATTATTCAAGTATCTGATCCAAAACTGGAGAAGAAATTAACTGCATTAATGAGAAAATTAAATAGTTCTACTGAACATCAATATTTAGAAGATCATTGTTCTCCCAATGGTGGAGAGTATTCTGATTTATTAAAATCATATATTAAAGAATTCGAAACTATTTTACCCCCATATACTGTCCTAATGAAATATAAATCACATTTTTATGAAAATCTTTACCCATTTGTACCATTTCTTAATAAAACAATGTTTGAGGAGAGTTTACAATCAACTATATCTGAAGATCCATCTAATAAGGAAAAAATCAAAATTAATTTGGGGTATACAGGTTTAAGAAGTAAAATAGAAAATCTTTGCATCCTGTCCATGATATTAAAATTATCTTACATGTCATTAATATTCATCGATGAATCCAAAGAATATAGTAAACATATAGATAAAGATACTTTGGAAAAATATCCAATAGAAGGAGAGATAATAATTCTTACACAGCGATGTCTCGCTTCTGAAAATTGGTGTGCTTGTCCAAATGAAAATATCGTCACTTGTTTACTATACATTTGGGCATATTACGTCTATTCTCCAGTAGAAGGAGAATTTTTTTTAGAGAGTCCAACTGAATTTATTAGTAATTTAACTATAATGCTTGGAAGCGCAATCGGCCTTCATAGAGATCCAACAGATTATCCGCAATTATATTCTTCTAAAAATAAAGAACTTTTAAACCATAGAAGATTGTTATGGTTATCTATCATTTCAATGTCAGGTGTGGAAGCGGCATTGAAAGGTAGACACTTATTATCAACTAAATTAATGTCAAGTTTTATTGATATCCATAACCCAAACGCGTTGGAGATGTATATGAAACGAGTTAAAAATGATATGGTTGTTCCAAATGAATTTTTAATCAATTTGCATGAGTTAACTTTCAAACGTACATACTTTGTCCTATTGCATCAAGATATTAATAATTTAACAATGTCATATTCTAATGCCTTTGAAATAGGTGCCTTAGAAGAATTGAAGTTAAAAATTAATTCCGTTATTGATAATGAGTTTAATATAACTACAACCCAAAAGGGTTTGTGGAATTTAAAATTTAATGGAACTCATGATGATATGGTTAATCAATTGTCTCTAATATCAACTAGAAATGCTGTCTCGTTTATGTACCGTGTGCTGAGTAAAGTAATACTTTTACGAATATCTATTGCCCTAATGATCCATTTTGAAACATTATGTTCTAATGATGAAGATAATACAGATGAGACAATTTCACCATCTGCCCAAAATGAAATCATCGATTACCTTCCATATTACGTGTATTATTTTCAAGAGACTACTTTATATGCTGTGCAGTTATCAAAATTCATCGAGGAATTTTATCAAGGGGAATCATCCACCCAAATATCTCCATTAACGAATTATAATGTTTCAAAAATTATCCAATTATCATTATCCTCTACAATGTTTAGTCTTTTAGTTATCATAACAAGAATTGAATTAATTGAGAAATATCTTCCTTCAAGTTTTGATGTCAATATACGTACCCATTTATTTAATGAATTGAAAGATATTATGAAACGTTCATTGTATAAGACGTATAATTTGGCTTCCGAACATCTGAGATTTACATATTATCCAGCTTTTAAGATGGTAATCTTATTTGATATTTTTATGAAGAAAATCAAAAACGGTGAACTTTGGTCAAATTTATTCAAGATTATTGAAATTAAAGAAATTGAACCAAAATTGAAAAATCTATTTGGTATAACATTTAACTATAGACTTGACGGTAAAAAAAAAATTTCCGAAATGCTTTATGAAAGAAACCATTTAATAAAATTTACTGTAAATGATTTGCAAAATACTCTACATAAGATCCAATCTTCGGGATCAATATCCAATACCGGAAATAAGGCTCATGAAAACAACAATGGCATATTTGAAAGGGCCACAGATTTGGACAACAATCAATCATTATCAAATCCACTCTTATCTGTTGATAATATCATTAATTCAAATAAGGAGAATATCAATAACTTCACGGGTTCTATGTTACCAAATACATTTGTTCAGGATAATAATACCGACGCCGAAATTGGTGCAGTGCCTTTAGATACCATTGATTTTACATCAGAGTTTCCAGATATTTTTGGAAACGTAGATTTTTTCAATTACGATTTCTTCTTTAGTAACGAATGATAACATAAAGAAAAGCGTCATATAATATTTTTTCTGTATATCCATTATATACCGTATTTACTTACCACCATTGGAGAAATGGTCAAACCAATAAACTTGATCTCTAAATGCTTTTTCCTTAGCATACTTAACAAATGGATCTGTTGGATCACCTCTGGCGGCAAACCCATGTGCGACACCACTAAATAAATCAATTTGATACCTTGCACCAATTTCGTTTAATTTAGCTTCTGTTTGATGTCTCAAATCTACAGTGAAAATAGGATCAATTTCTGCAGCAGAAATCAAGATTGGCTTACCAATGGCTGCAACTTCCTCAATAGTAACTAAAGAAGGATGAGCTATTGCACATATATCAGCTAATCCATCAATTGCAGAGATTTGCTGAATTGCAAATTTAGCTCCGAAGCAGTAACCAACAACAGCTAAAAACTTTGGATTGTATTCCTTCCTCAATTCAGCCAAGAATTTGTCAACGATAGGCCTAGTCCTTTCAGGTGAATGCCTGGTAAACCAAGCAGGACGGTCTGTCTGGTCCTTTGAATTAATATCAACGATATCACCAAATAAAATATCTGGGACATAAACCTTGTAACCTGCTGCTGCGAACTGATCTGCAATTAACAGATTATTATTTAACTTGTTACCATAAATATCAGTAAGAATTACAATGACCTTTTCACTTGGTGAGCTAGTACCGGTAACGTACGTATCAACATCATACATGTCAACGTGGGTACCCTTGATTGCACCTTCATGGTAGAAACCTTCGAAGCAGCACTTTCCTGGTGGATTAGAAGCCATGATTATATCTTTATAAAATAGCAAATGAGTTTCAAGTCTCTTCTTACTCTTGTAATCAAATAGTATGTTCGGTCTCCGAGGTTCCCCTTACATATATATGTATTTTTCACTATAGATGGATACAATATTATCTTCATAATTCATCAAGTTAAAGGATATATAACACCATCGGGGCAAGGACAGTCCATTTCATCGAGCAAATGAACTCCTGGCCTTAATACTAACTGATTACACTAACCATAACAGTTCATTTCACGCATATACCTCTCATAAGAAGGTAATTCAACTCTATCATCACTTGCAACGACCGCGTTATTGAAACCCTGGCACAGAATTTTATTTTCTTTCTTGGGTGGCAAACAAACCTTTATATAAGTTACCTTAACACTCTCTTCAACAGCAAGTAAGTAACTAAGTAAGTAAGCAATTAGACACCTGTACGCTACTTCCAATACATCCAATTAGCAATTTATAAGCCATGACGTCCATCGGTACGGGTTACGATCTTTCCAATAGTGTTTTCTCCCCAGACGGTAGAAATTTTCAAGTTGAATACGCAGTGAAAGCTGTCGAGAATGGGGCAACATCAATAGGTATTAAATGTAACGATGGTGTTGTATTTGCAGTTGAGAAATTGATCTCGTCCAAACTGTTGGTACCAAAGAAGAATGTCAAGATTCAAACGATTGACCGTCATATAGGTTGTGTTTATTCGGGTATTATCCCTGACGGTAGACATTTAGTCAATAGAGGTAGAGAAGAGGCTGCTAGTTTTAAGAAGTTATATAGTAAATCAATTCCAATACCCGCTTTTGCAGATCGTATAGGTCAATATGTTGAAGCGCATACTTTATTCAATAGTGTCAGACCATTTGGTGTCACTTCTATCTTTGGTGGTATTGATGATGATGGTGCTCACCTATACATGTTGGAACCAAGTGGAACATATTGGGGTTATAAAGGTGCTGCCACCGGTAAAGGTAGACAATCCGCTAAAGCAGAACTAGAAAAAATAATTGATAATCATCCAGATGGCTTATCAGCCAGAGATGCGGTAAAACAAGCAGCTAAAGTTATTTACATGGCTCATGAAGATAATAAAGAGAAAGATTTTGAATTAGAGATAAGTTGGTGTTCAAGTTCAGAAACAAATGGTTTACATAAATTTGTTCAAGGGGATCTACTAGAAGAAGCAATTGAATTTGCTAAGAAAGAAACAAGCGTCGACAATGAGGGTAACGAAGATAGTGATGAAGCTGTCTCCAGTGATGATGAAGATGTTGTAGTAGTCGATGATAGCAATGGTAGTAATAGTAATGACGCCGCCAGCGGTAATGATGCAGCAAATGTAGACAGAGAAGGCGATATCAATTTAGAGTAAACCGTTTAAACAGACAGGAAGGAAGGAACTCTAGAATGGTAGATGTGCGCACATAAACATATATACATAAAGATCTAATATAAAAAAAGAAGTAAGTACGTATTATTCATCAACTATGTCACATGCAATGCACTTAACAAACAAAAAAAAGCAACCTCTGCTTCTTGCAGTTAGCGGCATTAATCAACATATACTACTGCCTTTAAACCCTTTTCTAACTCCATTAATCAACTGTTCATGCTATTCAATTGATACATAATAGTCCAAGTTTGTTACCCGTATTGCATATCTGAAAAATTTAGTATGAAAATTTTTTTTCTAAAATTCATCGCGCAAAATGAAGAGAAGAAGAACTGTTATGGATATAACTACAGTATAGTTGTTTTTAACTATATTTACTACGATTGAAAGGTATACGGTAAAGCAAAGTAAGAAAAATCAATAATGTCTGACATTGCCGCTAAAGAAATCAAGATTGAAGATATCCCAGTCGATGATATCGATTTCACCGATTTAGAAAATGAATACAAAGTCGCAGATGAATTTAATTTCGATCAATATATTGTCGTCAATGGTGCTCCAGTTATTCCTGAAAGTAAGATTCCAGTTTTAAAAAAGGCTTTGACTGGTTTATTCTCCAAGGCTGGTAAAGTCATCAACATGGAATTCCCTGTTGATGAAGCTACCTCTAAGACAAAGGGTTTCCTTTTTGTTGAATGTGCTTCCGTTGAAGATGGTAAAAAAATTGTAAAAGCTTTTCACACTAAAAGATTAGATTTAAAACATCGTCTTTACATTTATACCATGAAGGATGTCGAAAGATACAACTCTGATTCTTTCGAGGCTGATTTCACCGAACCAGAAATTCCAGATTTCGTTCCATCAAGTTCTTTACAATCATGGTTAGCTGATGAAGAAGGCAGAGATCAATTTGTTCTACAAAATGATAATGACACTACTATAATGTGGAACTCTAAATTTGAAGATGATCCAGAAAAATCTGTTGTTGAATTTAGAAAGAACTGGTCTACCAACTACGTTAGATTTTCACCAAAGGGTACATATATCTTTTCTTATCATCCACAAGGTGTAACCGCTTGGGGTGGTGAACATTTCGACCGTTTAAGAAGATTTTACCATCCAAATGTTAGAACATCTGCAGTTTCTCCAAATGAGAAATACTTGGTTACTTTCTCTGTCGACCCAATCGTTGTTGACACTAAGGACACAGAATCTCCATTTACTATCAAAAATGAAGGTCATCAATTATGTATTTGGGATATTTCATCTGGTTTACTATGCGCTACTTTCCCATTTGTCAAGAACCCAGACGCCCACTGGCCATTAATTAGATGGTCATACAATGATAAATACTGTGCCCGTATGGTTGGAGACACTTTGATTGTCCATGATTCTGAAAATAATTTTGCTCCTCTAGCTAACAAGGCATTGAAGGTTTCTGGTATTAAAGATTTCTCCTTTGCTCCAACTGGTGTCAAATTACAACCATTCAGAAGTGGTGATGAACCATCTGTCCTATTATCTTACTGGACTCCAGAAACAAACAACATGTCTTGTAAAGCCACTATTGTTGAAGTTCCACGTGGTAGAGTCTTAAAGACTGTCAATTTAGTCCAAGTTTCTAATGTTAGTCTACACTGGCAAAACAAGGCTGAATTCTTATGTTTCAACGTCGAACGTCATACTAAATCCAGAAAGACTCAATTCAGCAATCTAGAAATTTGCAAATTAACTGAAAAAGATATTCCAGTTGATAAGATTGAATTAAAAGACCGTGTTATGGCATTTGAATGGGAACCATGTGGAAATAGATTTATCACTATTTCTATTAATGATGAAAATATGGATGACAACATTGCCGTTCCAAAGAATATGGTTAGCTTCTACGCACCAGAAATCAAGGAAGCTAAGACCAACAAGGAAACTGGTTCAGTTGGTAAATGGAAATTAGTTAAGAAATTTAATGAAAAATTCTCCAACACTATTTGTTGGTCACCAGCTGGTAGATTTGTCGTTGTTGCCACTTTAATTAAACCTAATGTCAGAAAATGTGAATTAGACTTCTTTGATGTCGACTTCAGCGGTGAAAAGAACTTAAATGATGCTAAGGATGTTCAAGCTTCCATCAAGGACGTCGCTCATGTTACCAACGGTTCCTTTACTGATATGACCTGGGATCCATCCGGCAGATTTGTTGTTGGCTGGTCCAGTGCTTTAAAACACAAGCTTGACAACGGTTTCAAGATGTACGATATTGCAGGTAACTGTATCAAGGAAGAAGGTATCAACAATTTCAGAAACTTTGCTTGGAGACCAAGACCAGAATCTAGATTGACCAATGCCGAGAAGAAGAAGGTTAGAAAGAACTTGAAGGAGTGGTCTGCCCAATTCGAAGAACAAGATGTTATGGAAGCGGACACTGCTGTTAGAGATTTGATCTTGAAACAACGTGCCATGTTGAAGGACTGGACTGAATACAGAGCTGAAAAGAACGTTACAGTACAAGAAGAATTTGGTTACAAGACCTTCGATTGCGATCCAAGCTTAGAAAACGACGACGACTGCACCGTTGTCGAAGAAATCAAGGAAGAAATTGTCGAGGAGATCAAAGAAAAGGTCACCGAATAAACTACATCCACTAAATAACTACCTGTCTGTATAATCCCGAATAAATATCACTAGTTAAAACTTCTTGGCTTATACTGATCACATGCCACGAAAAAAGAAACGAGAAAGACTCGAAAAAGAAACAAGCAGTGCAGTCACAAGAAAAATAATTAAATAATCCTTTTTTGTAAAAATATAATATAATGTGATTGTAGAATGGAAAGGTCTCTGACTAGACTTCTGTTGAAAACGGTTCCTGAAATACTAGCTATTATCTAAATATTAAATTGTGCCTATTATTTTAAGACTATTAAAAAGCAAAGTTAACTCGAAATCTTCCAACAACTCTATAGTCTACTCTATTCATATTCTAATCAACATAATAATAATAAAAAAAAAAGCAAAACAGATCTTTGTGCCTCTCCTTTTATTCCTACGACAAGACTATAATTTAAATTCAGTTTAGTGATATTTTCAAAAGATCAGCATATATAATATATTCGCAGTAATGTCTACTCTTTTTCTAATTGGTAATGCAGAATATACCGGCAGCACAATTGCTACAAATAGAAATAGCGATTTCGATGAAGTCGTGCAAATGTTAGAAGCAAATGATAGCAAATACAAAAACTTTTTCGATAGAACAATCATACTTAATGATTTAGATGCTTTATTGGTTCAAATTTACAAAGACAGGTTATTAACGTTACCTAATAAATGGAATTACGAAACTGCTATATCATTAATAATTTATAACTCCGATAAGGTGATACCGAAGATACCAATACGACAATTGAACTTAATTCTAACGCAATATTTTCCGACGTTGAATCTTTTTGCCATTGATTTTCATAAAAGTAATTCGACAGATGATCTCATCAAAATCTTCAATTCTATTGAAGGTGATTTCAATATTTGTCGAAATAGAATTTTAAAGATGAATCACTGGATGAACCACGAAACTCATTCATGTCAATCAAGTATGTATTCAATGCTTGATCAACTAAAATTCAGTCACAATTCAACCAATGACTACCAAGGTCACATACATGTACATAAAGATGATACCGAAAGTAATGACGCTGACATAGCCATAATAAATCACGATCTTTCTTATTCTACAACTATTCCTAGAATAATTCGCAATATTCAATTTGATGAAATAATGCAGGATGACAATAATGAGGACTATTACATGAATTTATTGTCAACCTGGAATTTTTCAGCATTGAATCTAACAACAACACAATTAATTCAATGTGGATTTTACTTAATTAATAATTTATCAAAACTTGCAAATATCCCCATTACTGAAAATAAATTATATTTACTATTAATCACTATAGAATTATCATATCATCAAATTAATAAGTTTCATAATTTTAGGCATGGTATTGATGTGATGCAGGCAACATGGCAAATTTGTGAAATCCTAATACCAGATGATCACTTAACGAAATTACTTTTATGTTTAACTGCAATTGGTCATGATATAGGTCATCCTGGAACAAATAATTCTTTGTTCACAAATGATAACACAAATAATAAAATTCATTCCATCTTCCAAGGTAAATCAATCTTGGAAAACTTTCATTACAATATCTTTAATAAAATTCTCATCAATCATTGGAGTAAAGTTGTAAAACTTTCACAACAGGAAAGAGGTAATTTAATTGAGAATGGTATAATAGCAACAGATATGGGACTTCATGCAAACTATGTTAAATTGCTGACTGAAAGACATTCTAAAGAAGATTTAACTTTAACTGAACTGATTTCTTTAATTATTAAAGCAGCTGATATTTCAAATGTAACAAGACCCTTAAATATTAGTGCTAAATGGGCTCTTCTAATCACTTTAGAATTTAACGATTGTTCATTATTGCAGAACTTTTACCATAATAATAAAGGCAAAGGAAACCTTGACTGTTTCGAATTAATTCATTCAAAAGAATTTAAAGATTTGATGATTAAAAATGAAGATATGGAATTCGAAGTTCAAATGGAAAAAATATTAAACTCGAGTACGTTTTCACCTGATCATTTAATTAATGATTATCCAATGATTCCTGGTGGTCAAATTTTCTTTATAAATACATTTGCATTTGAATTCTTTGATAAGTTATCAGCCCTATTTCCTGGTTTAAAATTTTTAATCAATAATGTCAATGAAAATAAAAGTTATTGGTTATTGAAATGTAAAGAACAAAAGGAGAAGAAAGAAGAAGATTAGGAAAAAAACAAAAACAGAACTATTTAAACTAAAAGTATTAATAAAAATAAAATGCCCCAATATATGAATAGAAAATATCCTTCTGCGTACATACTTTTTTTTTTTGTATCACTCTAATATTATAATAGGTAGCAATTACCGACTTTGAGTTTTAACAATCTGTTTCCTAAAAGAAAAGTTACTTTTATTGTATCATGTTATTATTTACAATGACTATAAATTATTTACTTTAAACAATTATTTCTCGGCAGCACTTAATGAATTATCATCATCAGAGGATAAAATTTCACCATTGTCATTGTTGAGATCATCTTGCTGGGTATGTTTATTCGTTTGGGTCACTACTGCACCATCAGTTAACGTATCATACGCAGCTTTATCAATCATTCCCGAATCTCTGTACTCTTGAACGATAGAGAAAGCTTTTAATAACTTCCGTCTTGCACCCAACGCAGCGACACCATGCGATTCAAGATACTCATCATCTAGCTCGATTAAATCTTTCCAATTAAAGTTTTGTAATATGCTCGAATACTTATGTAAGCGTAATGATTTCAACCACATCGGAATGTTCTGTAATAGAGCGGGATCTGTTAGATTTTTGGGGTTCATTGCTGAGTTTGCAGCTGAAGATGGCGCTGATGTTGAATTTGGGGAGGCAATAAGTTCGTCATTGGAGCGTAGTTTAGATTGGTGGGCATGTGGAGTTGAGTGTGAATTAGAATGTGAATGTGAATGAGTTGTTCTTTGCATATAAGCATGATTGTTATAGGTATCTAAGGACAAATTGTTATCTGAAATGATTCTTTTGTTTGTATTTCTTCTGCTTATACTGTTCGAGTTGCTGTTATTCTTAGTCTTGTATAATGGTAACGTTGGTGAATTTATTATTATATTTGTAGCTGTTCTTTTCATTGGGTCAGCTGATTTTGGCCTTTGTAATTTATTAGAGCCATTATCATTAATATAATCATAAATTGGTTGAGTCATGGATACAGGTTGTGGAGACCATGGCTGATAACGAGTCCTTGGTTGAGAACTATGTTGATCCATTGCCGCGTTATTCTGACTAAACATTGAATGGGGATTTGAAACAGAGTAAGTAGAGGAATTGACAGATAAGTTATTGTTTTCTTTGATAATTGGAACTGGTACGGGAGATGTAGCTATAGGAATCTGTGTAGGAATAGGAGACGATAAGTAGCCACTGGTAACCAAACTATCTAGTTTTAATTTTGTATATTGTAATACGTCATCATTTAACACTGATATTAGGCCATCCATTACGATATTCTGTTGTGAAGTGGATAAAGTTGAAATCCATGAACAAATTTGATTAATATCATGAGATAAATTAACAATTCCATTTGAATCTCTATTGAAACTATTAGTCTGCTGTTTTGTAGAAGTTGAAGAAAGAACTCTTAAAGAGTTATTAGTGGTATCACTATTTTCGGCATTTGAAGTTGGAGATCTCATAAAGGAATCTAATAATGCAGATGATGTAGATGATGCAGCAGATGTTGATAAATATTGTTTTGGAGAATGAATCATTGGTGGCGATAACATTGCAGAACCTGCTGCGATGTTACCCACACTCAAATTATTATTGCTTGTGATATGACTGTTTGTATATTGACTTGAACGTGAATTAGCTGTCGTGGTGGTTATTGGAATTGGTTGATGGATATGTATAGCGTTACTGTTACCACTTCCAGTTGTATTTGGGTTACCGTCTAAAAAAAAAGTCTTTGGATCTAACATATCATTATACATTGAATTTGAACTTATATTCGAGTTATTGGAATTACTTTGAGCATTAGCGGCATTCATCAAAGGAGATAACAGATAACTATTTGAGCTTGCGTTATTATTATTTGCAATATTCATTTGAGACGATTGTGGCGATAGCAGCACTGCACCTGGATGAGCAGATCTTGAGATTGAATATGGAGATTGTGGACCAGAAGTTGGTGGAAAATCGTCATAATTACTGGACATGGTGAAGCTAGTGGAAGAGATTAGGATTGTTGGTTTAAACAGTCAACTGATTTACTAAAATCATCCAATGATGGTTGTGATGAGTATGGCTATTTTCAGGATTAATATATAACATTTGTAAAAATTTAAAATATTTGAAAATTTTTATGTTTGAAGACGAGGTTCTGTGCGGTGCACAGGCGTATATACATATATAAAACACAACTACAAGGGATTAACAGAGTAGATTATTAGTCAATGTGTTGATTTACAGGCACTAATGATGTGATGGGAGAATATTAGCTTGAAAGATATGTAGAGAATGGTTGAGAGACTTATTCGTTTTCTGTTGTTCTTGGTACTATATCAATTAAGAAATCAAACATGTCGCTCTTCTTCAGGGCCTCTGCAATATCAGCTCTCTGTAATGTTCTACGTTTATTCTTTTCAGATATGCACCAAGCTCTCATCGTCAATTCGGTTATAAATATCTCACATGCTTTTGCAAAGATAATGGGAGCTTCAGCACTAATCATTCTCACTTCTTCATCCGTTTTCATTACCTTTCTTATTCTAGCAAAAGGCAAAGAATGGGATTTAAAATCGTCCTGATGGTCTGAACCCGGTTCGTTCGTTAGTTCAATTTCATTAATCAGTTCTTGCCAGTATTGTATCATAATTTCTTTGTAATGACCAGTCAAACCTTGACCAACGTTTCTGAACACATCATATTCTTCCGATTCGTTATCGTTGTTTAGAATGTCATTAGCACTGGCTGCCTCTGCTGTAGCTGCAGCATCAACATTGGTTTCATTACTACTTTGTACATTGTTATTGCTGTTGATATTACGTTGAAGGCTGTCTTCAACCAGTTGTGCATTAATATCTATCTCATTCATCATTTGTTGAGGTTGTCCACGATCCATGATTACCTCTTTTCTTGCTTTGCCACTCTCAACTTTTGACAGATGTTGTTCTTCATCACACCCCTTTGGAGTTTTATTATGCGATTCGTTTTCCGTTTTATATAAAATCGAAGAAATTATATTGAGAACCAAGCAGCACTTCTACACAAAGGGAAGGGCACAATCGTCAAGTATAAGCCGTATATCGTGTCATAATGAGAGAATTTAAATCTTTTGGAGCTACCGAGCAATCAATATTATCCCAGAAACATAAAAATCCAACTTTTAATGAGATATATGCCGAACCTGAGAACTTTCTGGAGATTGAAGTTTCCAATCCAAAGATTCACAGACAATCTATGACTAATAGAGAAACATTCACAGACTATGAAATCATCTGCAGAAATAATTTACCAAATTTTAAGACAAGATTGTCGAGGGTGAGGAGACGATACTCAGATTTTGAATTTTTCAGAAAATGTCTTATCAAAGAGATCTCACTTTTGAACCATCCAAGAGTAAATATTCCAAGTTTACCAGGTAAGATTATATTAAGTAACAGATTTAGTGAAGAAATTATCGAAGAGAGAAGAAAGGGATTGAATAAGTGGATGCAACAAGTTGCAGGTCATCCTTTATTACAATCTGGCTCGAATGTCCTAATTAGATTTATAGAAAATGAGAAATTTATTGGATGAACAGGAATGGATACAAAATCTATTACTATATGCATTGATGGTCATTAATTGTATCATCATCCTCATCACCAATATCTATTATAATAAGCATAGCGAGACTTAATGAAAAGTCAATTATTGAAACAAAGAGCTTGACGCACTTTCTTTTCGTTTCAGTCTTATTTGAGCAAACATTTCTCATCATCTAGGTTTCTTTTGTATGCCATCTTTTTAATTTTAAAAGAAGTGTCATTTTCATTTCTAGCCCAACACTTATCTCTAAGCTCATTATGTAGGATAGTATATAGCATATTTTTCAAGCAAGTTTATGAGACACCTATCATTTTCCTATAGATATAGCACAAAATATGGACTGATTATTAAAGGTTTACTAGTCTAACATCCATTTCGTTTATCCTTTGTTTGACGTTTTATAATTTTTTTTTTTCCAAAAAAATATAAACTGCATGCAAAAGAAGCCACATCGATCAAATAAAAAATAGTAACAAAGTCTGGTAACACACTCAAGAGAAGTGATAGTAAGTTAAAATGTTGCTGAAAAAATCAACACTACTGTCTATTGATGCGTTCTCAAAAGCTGAAGAAGATGTTCGTATCCGTACGAAGTCTGGTGCCATCATTACAGTGTCATGTTTTATAATAACATGCATTCTTTTACTTAACGAATGGTTTCAATTTAATACAATAATCACAAAACCGACTTTAGTAATGGATAGAGAGAGAAATATGAAGTTAGAGTTAGCTCTTGATATCACTTTCCCTCATATGCCATGTGATTTGATTAATATGGATATCTTAGATAATTCAGGTAACTTACAACTAGATAAAAATATAATCACTAAAGAAGGTTTTACCAAGATCAGATTAGATTCGAAAGGTAATGAGCTAGATAGCAAGAAGTTCAATTTAGAGGATCAACTACAAGAATTTGCACCAAATGATGAAAATTACTGTGGTGACTGTTATGGTGCTAAAGATCAATCGCACAATAATGAAGAAGGTGTCGAGAAGGTATGTTGTCAGACTTGCAGAGATGTACAAAACGCATACCTAGAGAAAGGTTGGGCCTTCATGGATGGTAGAAATATTAAACAATGTGAAAAAGAAGGTTACGTGGAGAGAATCAAAGAACATGCAAATGAAGGTTGTAGAATTAAAGGTGATGCCTTATTGAATAGAATTGATGGTAACTTACATTTTGCACCAGGTGATACTTTCCAAAATACAAAGGGTCACTTTCACGACACCTCCTATTATGATATAACCAAAAATTACAATTTTAATCATATTATCAACCATTTAAGTTTTGGAAAACCGATTAAACATAAACAGGAGGTTCTAAAAAATTTAAAACTATCAACATCACCATTAGATGGCCAACAAGTACTACCTCCTCACGATACTCATGATTCTATTTTCACATATTTTACAAAGATCGTACCAACAAGATACGAATATATGGACAAAGTAATCGTTGAAACTGCACAATTCAGTTCTAAATTTCATGAAAAGCCAGTTAACGGTAGTCCTAAGCTAATTGAAGGTAATAGGAAAGTAGAATCCGTTAGGGGCGGAACTCCAGGTCTTTTTATTATTTTTGAAATGTCATCATTAAAAGTTATTAATAAAGAACAGCACTCAATCTCTTGGTCAGGTTTCTTACTTAACTGTATCACAAGTATTGGTGGTATTCTAGCTGTAGGTACAGTTTGTGATAAAATTTTTTACAAGACTCAAAGAACGTTTTTCAAAAAGGATGCTTCCAAGAAGCAATGAAAAAGGGACAGGAGCTGCTTTCTTTTTATATTTAAATATATCTTTAAACAGTTCAAATAAATAGTTTATGTGAAAATATGTCTATGTTAATGTATACTTCGGACCGTCACCACCTTCCGGTACCGTCCAATTAATGTCTTTTGTTGGAGCCTTAATGTCACAAGTCTTACAATGAATACAATTTTGGGAATTTATCTTAAATTGAACACCAAGTTTCGAATTTCCGTCCTCAACATATTCATATACACCAGCTGGACAAAATTTATTCTCAATACCTTTATACTTGGGGTATGATTCGAATGTGTGTTTTTCCAAATCTTGCTCATTACCAATTCTTAAATGACTTTGCTCGTTATCGTCGTGATATGTACCAGTTCTAGAAACTGACGTCAAGATATCAAAAGAAAGCTCATTGTCAGGTTTCTGATACTCAATTGGCTTATAATCTTTGGCTAATTTTGTTCTTTCAGCATCAGTTTTGTCAAATCTGAATGTCCATGGTACCTTGCCTTTCAATAATATAGAATCGATACCTGAATAAAGCATACCACCATATAGTCCTAGTTTAGTATTGAAAGATGGTCTGATATTACGAACTTCATATAGTTCATCATAAATCCATGATTTCTTTACATCACTTTCGTATGATTCCAAATCAATCACTGCCTCATCATCAAGAGTAAGGTTCTCTTCACCTTTCTCCTCAATAAGTGTCTCAAAGTTTTCAAATTTAGAAATCTGGTTAAAACAATTTTCAGCAGCAAGCATACCACTTTTCATTGCTGTGTGTGTACCTTTAATTTTAGGAACATTCATAAAACCTGCTGAAGCGCCAACGAGAATACCACCTGGAAATGTCAGCTTTGGAATAGCTTGCAGACCACCCTCATTTAATGCACGTGCACCATAGGAAATGCATTTACCACCTTTAAGAACGTTAGAGTAAAATGGATGGTGTTTCAATTTTTGAAATTCTTGATATGGTGAAACATAAGGATTTTCATAATCTAAACCAATAACCAAACCAACGCTGACATAATTATCACCAAAATGATACTGAAATCCACCGCCGTAAAGGTCTTTACTTAAGGGGTAACCCATTGTATGTGCAACAAATCCTTTCTTAAAATTTTCTGGTTTAACTTCCCAAATTTCTTTAATACCAAGACCATAACTTTGATTTGATTTTCCTTGTCTCAAATCAAATTTATTAATGACTTCTTTTGTTAATGAGCCATGACACCCTTCTGAAAGAACGATTTGTCTTGAATGAAACTCTAATCCACGTTCAAAAGTATCTTTGGCATCACCATTTTTATCAATCCCCAGATCTTTAGTAGCTACCCCAATAATACCATCTTTGCTCCTATTATATATGAGGTCAGAAACACTGACACCTGTATATAATTCGACCCCCATGGATTCTGCTTTTTCACCAAGCCATTTAACTAATGTATTCAACGACCCAACATAATTCTTACCTTTATTAATAAGGCCGCTAGTTAACGGCAGTGGGAAAGATAATTTTTCTGTTAGAAATTTAAAGTCATCTCCTGTTACTGGCTCCAATACTACACCATTTTCTTTTGAATTCTTTAGACATTCCTCTTTGAAGTCAGGAAATAACTCGAGCATAGATTTTGGATCCAAAACAATTCCAGAGAGTGTATGCGCTCCCAAATCGCATGCTTTTTCCAATACCATGACACGGTATTTATCTTGTTTATCCAACTGTTTAAATCTTATTGCTGTAGCAAGTCCGGCTGGGCCGGCACCTACGATACAGAGATCCACAAAATCCTTGATGCGTGGAGTTGATGCAATACTACTTAAGTAACGTCTGGATAACATGATTATCGAGATTCTTACATATGTCGAATCTTAATATAACAATGGTATTATTACCTCAAACAATCAGTCCTTGTTTTATATGTCGTAGTATATATTAATGTGACTCTGAATTTTCTGTTTGTCGGTAAATCAGTACTTTTAATGGTCATGCGATATTGCTCCGCATTTAACGGCCCCGCAAGGCTGATTCAATAAGAGATATTATAACTTGATGAGGAAAAGTGTTGCTTACATAGATGATAAGACCATATATAGAAACGTAACTTAACTACATTATATGATGTTGTCTAACTCTTCTAAGGAGATTGATTCAGGTGATTCAATGTCTTCGATAAGGAATCCCTTTCTTACAATCTTCATCCAGGAATGGTTAGCCTCAAGGCTCATCCCATTGTCCTCTTCACTACTTGTGTTCGAGTCTGTATCTGCTTCACTGATTATATTTAAAGTGTCTTTGCCGCCTGCTTTCAAAATTGGCGTTTGTGTAGAAATGATCTTGTGAAACATCGCTACTAAATTGTTACCACTATTACCGTGACCAATTAAAGAATTTTTTAAACCTGTCTTTGGGAGTAATTTTGATATTCTTGGTGCTGCTGCTACTGCTGTAACATATGATGTAGTAGATGTATCCATAACCGATAATGGTGTGATGGTAGCAGATTGAGAGTTACTATGACTACTAACTGTTGACTCTGGTGTATTCATGACGTTACTATTACTTGTCTTTTGCATTTTGCTTTGTGGTGTCATCGATGATGATTTGTTACTTTTTGTTCTTGGTGTATCCGTCTTACTGTTATTATTACTTTGAGATCTCGTATCATTGTTATATAAATTGCTATTGCTTCTTTTCTTGCTATTTACTTTAGCGTTAATAGTATTGTTGTCATTAGAGTCGTTAGTTGGTGGTTTCATTAAGTCATTAGATTTGTTATTTTTAGAATTCTTGCGCTTTCCATTACTGGAATCATTACTTTGAACAGTAGAATTTGAAAAGGCGGTAGGGTTATTCATATTATTAATATTATTACTGTTGTGTGGGGAATTGTTTGGATTGGAAGATGTAGTAGTTAATGTTACAGATACAGGCGATGAGGAGTAAGGGATATTAAAGCCTGCATTCAATGAGAATGCTAAATTTGTAGGTAGACCTATATTACTGTCATTAGAACTCATGCCATTATTATCATTGGCTAGATTATTATCATTTGTTTCATTGATTTTATTTGCCATTTGTTGTTTCAAATGATTCGTAACTTTCAAAGCATGTTCTTTGTAATCTGAAGCCAGTATACCCCTATAAATATATAACATTCTTCTTGGTGATGAATTAGACCATTCTCTAGAAATGGCATAAATCAATGTCTTCTCACCTTTCTCGATCTTTTTCACATATGCGTTTAATTTAGCTGAAATAAGATTGGATAATTTTGTGGATAAGTTAGACATTTCAGGATGTTTTGTTAATAGATGGTCACATATCTGTTTAACAGTCATACCTTGTTGATTTAGATCTTGTTCCCATAATATGACAAACACAGCATATAAGACATCATCATCTAATGGCGATGATCTATCCTGTGGCATTGGTCTTTCACCAGTAACAGGTAATAATTTAGAGATTTCCAGCAAAGGATTTTCCTTCTTTGGTGTACTGTCTTTTTTTGATTTTGAACTATTACTATTATTGCTATGACTTTTACCGTCATTGCTATTGTTGTTATTAATGTTATTAAAATTTACTGAAGATGGTGTTGAAACACCGTTACTACCAGTATTGCTGTTATTATCAAAATTGATATCATAATTAGCAGTATTAAAATTCATATTAGGATTCATTGCTGGATTGATATCAACGAGATCCACCGTTTCCGAACCTGGAAACGAATTCAAGCTATTGTTATTATTATTTAGTGCAATTTTGTTATTGTTATTCAAATTTATCGAATTGAATTGAAATATAGGAGAAGTGCTATTGTGAAGCAATTCATTCTCCATTGTGGGAATTTGTAAAGGTCTTGAATTTGTTAAAGCCATATTATTATTGACCTAAAAAAAACTTATTTTTTTTTTAAAAAAAAAATATGAAAAATACAGTAACACAAATTGAACTTGCGTTACGTAGATGACTTATTGAATAAATAAGTTTATATCAGATATATTTGGAAAATTAATGAAAATATCCAAACTGAAAAACAGGAAAATGTTTAAAAGTTAATTACCCTTAAAAACTGTCCCTTAACGGTATTCGTTTTATTTTCTTTTTTTTTCTTATATCAAAAAGAAAAAAAAATTGAAGAGTTATAAAGTAACTTGATAAATTAAATACAAACAGTATAAAGTTGTTTGTAAATTGTGTCTTGCTTTAAGGTGACCAAAAGCGGCTGACAGGTACCGTGTTATGAAGTATAGTAGTTTAACCTAAGCGAAATTAATCGTAAGTGACTAAAGTTTGGTGTAAATCAAATAGTAAAGAAAAACCAATACTCCGAAACTAAACTCAGAACGAAAAAAGTAGAGATAAGAGAGATGACTAAGAAGTAGATAGTAAGATAAGGGTAACTAAGTAAAGGGACAGTGATGAAAACTTTAGACAAATTTGGAAAATCCCATCGTTCAAGAGATAATCATGCACAATTTTTCCAAATTCCACATGAAAAATAAGATTTTTTTGCGTGGGTTCCTCGCGAGGGCACTCCGGCCGGACTAGACGGGGGCCGCCTAGAGCCCAGACAGAACCTCTTCCAACAACTGCCCGGGACTGTAAAAACACTTATTTTCTGAAAAACGAAAAAAATGTTCAAAAATTGTAAAAAACAAAAAAACAGTATCCACCCAAACATCAGCAAAGCAGGGAAAGAAACCTGAAAAAATATATATATATATAGTGAATACATAATGGCTAACATGCATGTCAGTACCGACTCAATATGCGTAGAGATGTAACTAATAAACTAAACCTATTTGTAAGATGGAAAAGTGTAGTCCATTGTCCCAGTAAGGATGCTAGGTTTCAGGGAATTGTATTCTATCTTAACGACAACACTTGCCAACCTTGATTTGTACCATAGTAATAATACAGCTATCTCATTTTTGAACTTGATCAACTAAAAAAACAAAATTTGAAATGTTACTTATGGGTGTACTTTCGAAGAAATAAATTAAACTCGATGTTGTTGCCACTTTACATTTATATATAAAAAAAAAAATTTTCCCCTTCTTACATTATCTTTGTCGGTTCATGCAACAACCTTGCATATAGCGATGCCTTAATAACAGCTGTTTCAACGGTTCACATAGTCCAATCCCGCTCGTTTCACCGTGTTCACTGTTTTTTTTTGGTTGCCTCATATCGACTTACCTATACAGGATCTTATAAGCAGCATCGAAAAAAGAATCGCGTGTCGAAAAGAAAAAAAAATTTTTTCCTACTTCTAACACCGCGTAGTAAACATTTACACCCAAACCTTACACCATGCAAACTGCCGTTTCTTCTTTTTACGCTTAGGGTTTTTCCATTTTCCCGATTTGGAAAGTGCGGTACAGATCTCAGATTTTGGCAGTCTCCCCTAATTTTTAGCCGCCGAGCTATCGTGGAAAGAGATCTGACAGACACAGGAACGAGGCGTGGAAAGGAAAAAAAGCACAGAGAAAAATTTTCTTTCTTTTTCTTTATAAAATCTATTTATATATTGCTATTGAGTTTTTTGATGTTATCTACAAACCCGTTTATATACACTATGGTATGAATGTGTTGTTGTGGTATTTTCCTCTTCTAAAACGTCGTCGATGAACCTTTTTTTTAAATAAATTGGGGTGGTGGGAGTTAAAGGCATCATTATATGTGAGGTATGATCCTTAAACTTACGCTTGTTTGCAACACATATCTCATCTTCGAGATCTATGTGAGAATATGGTGTTGTTGCTTGATCCTTTTCTACGTCATTTTTTTCAATCACGGATGTTATATAATCGTTCATTACTTTTTCTTCTTTGTAACGTTTAATGAACTTGATTAACTTGTAAAGTTTTAAATCATCATATTTCAATTTGAAGCTGGATGGAATGATTTCATCACCTGCAAATAACTTATTAAGATAATGTTGTACTTTACTACTGAATTTAAACCATTTTTTAGGATTTTCAGTACTTTGTAAATAATATTCTTCAATATTCATTGATATCTCTGTAACTAACTCAGCTAATTCAGATGAGTTTGTCTCAAAGGATATATCAATATTAAATTGTGCTAATTCACAAAGCATGATACATAAAATTTTGATTTCATTTACATTTAAAGTTGAATTTTCGGTTTCAGACATAGTCTTTTCAAATAAGATCATATCAATAAAGGAATCTGGGGTTGGTGTACAGGAAACTGACCAGTTTAAAGACTTCAGAATATGAAATTCTGTATCTTTAAACTGTTGTGCAGTATACTGAGAGCAACATAGATTTTCAAGTATTTTCAAAGTTGGTATATTTTTCTTTGCATCAAAAAATTTTGAACTTATCCACAGCGTAGTCAACGCTACTAACTGATAGTTATAATTCTTGAGTATAAATTTTGAAGTATAACGATCGAGTAAATTGAAAGTTTGAAATAATGTTGACGTAGTGAGAGATAATCTCGAATGACAACACATAATAAATTCAGAAATCAAATATCTCATCTCTGCGTTGATATATGGTTGAGATTTGAAACTGATTAAAGATGGATTAATTTTTTTAAATTCATTTATTTTCTCTAAATGACTTAAATGATTTGATATATCTTTATGATATTCTCTAATGGTGAGTTGATGATTTAGTAGTTCTCTTTTCACTAAATTTGGATTTATTGATTTGAGGTACCAGTTTTTCCTCCTCATTTTAGATAGTTCATAGCAATCAATGGTGCCAACAGTAGTTTTATTTGTCATTGTTGTACTTTTTTTTTTTGTTTTTTATATATTGTGTAGTTATGAAAAGTGAAAAATATAATTCGAAAAATGCTTGATTTATGCAAGTAATAATGTATGGATAAGTAAATGAAAAAAAAAATTGGGAATAATTCGTGGAGAAAATGCAAAAATGTGATATAAATATGAGTTATTCCTAAAGGAGATTAATAATTCGTGATTTATATTTGTTAGAAATCGTTAAAATGAGTAAAAAAGATGCAAAATAAAATGGAACGTTTCTTTTAAATAGATGTGATTTAGATTAATATTAATTTGAAATGTGACAAAAGAAACTATTATCTAAATATGCATAAATGATTTGGAATCAAAAAAAAAAATGGAAAAAACTTGGTTAAACTGAAGAATTGGTTGATGAAAGAACCTATATATCAGAATATAGAGCTACTGAATTGGTAACAAATCAAATCAATGACACAGATCTCTGGTTAAGTTGAGGTGAAAAGTGATATGGTAGGTATGGAAGACAGATCAAAAGAGTGACAAAATTAGTCTTTCGATAATTTCTGTGCACGCCTATGTCTTTGGTATTAAAAAAGCAGAATAAGAGTTTGTTATATCAAATACAATTTAAATAATATAATTATATAATAAAAATTATGAGAGGATGAAACGAATCAAAAGCATAAATTATGAATATATATATGATACTGATATGAACCTCAGCAGCTCATACAATAGAAAAAAAAACCACACAGAGAGAGAGAAAAAAAAAATGCTACAGCGGGAAAAAAAAAAGCCTGCATACAAAAAAAGTCAAAAAAAATTAAAAAATAAAAAAAAACTAGTATGCATGTAGGCAGGTAAGTTAGTTAGGTTTCATTACAAACGTAAGACCGTATACTACATACAAAAAAATATGAAATATATACTCTGTAGAAAGTAGGTATTGTATGTGATGGACCCACACCAATGATTGGGTAAGCTAAAAAACCATAGCAGTGATTTAAACGTTGATAAGGCACTCAATGTAAAATTACTAGGTAAGTAGTGTGTAAATATAAATGTTAGTAAACATTAAAGAATTGGGAACCCTAGGAGTGTAGTACTGTCAATCATATGAGTTATAAATGAAAAAAAATGTGGTAGGCAAATATGAAGATTCAAATGAAGAATGGCCAAAAATGGGGGACAATTTAGGGCTTGCTGTTGTTGGGGACTATTAGTATAAACTCTATATAATTTTGACTGTAATAGGAAGAATTTAATTAATATGAAAGGAAAGGAAATTTAATCGGCCGTAAAGACATAAATAGATTGTGTGAACAGGAGTTGTTTACGATGATGAAAGAGTGTGTGATTACATTCTAAGCGGTAGATAATCTACTATACATAATTGACAAGGGTAATGATTTGATGGAGGCAGTAATAAGGAGTGTTTGCATGCGATATAGAGAGTTGCTTATTGATGGGAAAAAAAACACCAACTGAGCAAGTGCGCAAGATTGATTGTCACTCTAGATAGAACAACCCGACATTATATTAATAATATATCAATGATAAAACATATGCAATACAGCACGATATGAGTTACCTCACTCAGATACGGGCAGGGAAAGGGAGGTTACTGTTTCTCGGTTTGATATTTCCGAAACCTTATGGCCCTGCGTGCCTTTGGGTTCCCATCTGTGATACGTTCTATTTGCCCTGTAAAAGAAATCAGGGTTTGAGTGTTCGATTGTGATTGTTGCTGTCTGTCAAATTGCACCGTACCCCGCACAATTAAAAATGATTAGGGCTTTCTTTTTGTGGTGCACTCTATTAGAAATACTGGTGTCTTGTTTTAGGGTTTGTGTTTTGCGGACGTCGTATGAAAAAGAATGTCTTTTGTTAGATGGGGCTGTGGCTGCAGCTTCGTTATCCGAGTGTTCCGATGCCCATCCTAACTGACCTCTAACCAGTTATGCCCAAAACGGAAATTTTACCTCAACAGGTAATCGACCTCGAGTGATGGGAGGCTTGTTCTAACAACTCAACACCGCATACATATATTAACCCTAAGAATTTTTCTTTACTTAAAAACTAAACTAAATTCTGTTGGGGTCCGTGCGCTATCAAGTTCTATAGTTAAAGGACACCGAGTCTTTATGGTGCTAATGCATGTGGGATTAAAAAAAAAAAACATTCTAGTTTAAAAAGAGAGAAATATTTACCGGTATCACTTTAGACAAGACGGAATATTTTACAATATAATAATAATGCACTCAACGATGAAGTATAAAAAAAAAAAATACTTTATTGTTTTCCGTTAAACCTACTTATCCTTATCCCCCCCACGATATCAAATTGATAAATAAGTAATGATTCCATCATTACCTGTTGATTCTATATTTAGTTGAGTGACTTCTTTCTTGTTCGCATACTTGATTAGATTACAAGAACAACTGATACAAAGAAAACCTCCTCACTTGGTAGGGTTGGTTAGTAATTGGTTTTGCCTCAAGCATATGAACACTTGACAGTAATTGTTACATCAGCATAAAGAATGAAAGTAGAAAATCAAGAGGGGAAAGATGGTATCTTATTTCTCAATGATTCTCTCTTTGTAATACTGAAAAAGAAAGAAAAAAACAAACAAGATGACAGCGCCAGTATAGGAAACTGTTTGCTATGTGCTACCAAAAAAAAACAACTTTATTAGAAGTTATACTTGGCTATCAATAACACCATTGATCGTGCTTATTACCGTTGAATTGACGGTACATTATCATTCTTGGCATAACTTAAGAAAAGCATTATCCCTTACAATATTTCGAGTAGTTATTAGATACTGGGTATTGCAGTACTACTATCCTTAAACCGATATTCATACGTTGTGCCTGAATGAAATTCATTTTTTTTTGGTTCACTATCATAAGGAACCTGACGGGAAAGAAAATAAATTACCTCTAAATATATGAACAGCACATCAGATAGCCGAAATTATGACAGGCTTACAGTGGTTTGTTCGTCTGTTTGTTTGTTTTTTTATAAATCCGATTCCTATAGCGAATGATTTACAATTACGAATATTACTCCTGGAAGTGGCTTTATAATGATTTTCTATTGTATTGTAACACTTCCTTTACTTTTTTCTTCCATCAAGGGTTTTAAAACATAATCGCCATTGTAACTGATGTTATTATAAGATAATTAATAATCGCAGTCAAGATCGTTCTATCAATAGCGGTTAACACAAAATGTATCAGATTTATAACTGTTAAGTATGTTCATCCACATATTTAAAACTGGTAACTACATGACTAACTAACTGCGAATACTCATAGTATCGTAACATAGAATGTATAATCTTTTCCCTCTTAATAAAAGTACTATACTTGCCGTCTTGCCGTCTTGAACGATAGTTTCTCGAAAACTGAAAATCTAAATAGTTAAGTTAAACTCAGTTTAATTTGATGAAAAGAAAAATAACAAAAAAATATCGTACAGTTTAGGGATAACAGAGCCTAATAACGTCAGAAGAATTGAAAAGAATTGTCCGAACTGTTATCGAAACCAAATGTTAGCAAGTAAGTCGTCCATGCTTGTGCGGACAAGTTACTCGCTGAGGAACTTTTCGGTTATTGAACGTCTGCAATCCAATGTTGCTTCAGATATGACTTTTAATTATAAAGAAGGCGAGCCTGAAAATTCACAAGATAATAATGATAAAAGGACTTCAGTAAGAGAAAGAAATCCTAATGTGGGCTTGGCTCATCCATATGCCTTGTTGGGTACTAAATTAATTAATGAATTTAAAGATTCAGGTAATTTAGAGAAAATTTACGGTGACTTTAATCAAAAAGTTTTCGAATTTAAAAATGAGAAAGACGGAGAATCAAGATTACAAAAATCGTATGGTTTAACCCCATTTATTTTCGTATTACTAAAGAATTCAATCAATGGTAAAAATCCAAAACTTGACCCTTACGAAATTCTAAATAACATATGTGATTACCAATTGGCTCGTCCTCAACATTTTCAAATTGTCATGGATCATTTCTTGGAGACAAAAGATCCACAAGATGTTATGTCTCTATGGATCAAATATCTATCCATCATCTCTACGAATCCTCGAATGTTGACCGGTAATAAATTCGCCATAGAAGCTCATAAAGAAATTATAGTTTTAACTACTATTGCTTACTTATTATTACCTAACAATAAACCAGATCTCGAAGTATTGAACCAAATTTTACAAACAAAAACGCGTACAGAGGTCCTTGCAAAGAGTATTCCAACGGTTGCATTAAATGAACTTCCTGTAAAGTCCGTATTAACGACAATTTATCAAAAAGTTCCAAAAGAAAACAGAAAATTAGCTTTGAATAATTTCTGTATTTTATTTAATCAGTTTACTAAAAAAGATCCAAGTTGGTTACCTAAGGAGTTAGACGACACATATGACCAGAGGAATGCATTAAATCTTTACAATCTCTTTAGGGATTCTATTGGTATAATACCAGGTGAAAATTTTGATCCAAATACGATTGTTAAATTGATGGATAAATTTGTTATTGTGAACAGAGCTGATATTGCTATTGATCTATATAACGAATTTAAACCAATTTTCAAAGAGTCCAAGACTGCCATGGCTCTTTTGAATGATCATTTGCTTTATGCTGTATCTAACTTAACTGCAAGAACGAAGGATTATAAACTAGCTAGAATCCAAGCTGTTTGGAACTCTTTTATTAAACCTGAGGGACCAATTCGACCAGAATCTTATGTTATGTTATTTCAAGCTTTAGCAAATTCTAGAAGAGTCGCTGAATTAAAAGAAATTTGGGAAAATGAGGTACCAAAGGAAATGAAATCGAACCAACTAGTTTTAGAATCATATTTGGAAGCGCTACTAGAATTAAATTCTTCTATTGGGTTTAATGATGTACAAGAAGTGTTACCAAAAAGGATTCAAAGTATAGGCTTGATTAACGCTGTTCTTGAAAAAATTGTGCTTGAAAAGAAATTTAGTGTTGATAAATTCAATGGCTTCTACACAAAATATTTTCAAGTAACAGAGTCGAACAGTAACGAGACAAGATTTTTACCTAATGTCAAGACATTAGCTATTAAGATGCTTGCCAATTATAAGGCAACATCAGATCCAACAAGTTTTCAATTTTTGGAAAGTATTGGAATGAATCAAAACAGGGAAATTTTTAATAAAACCTTGGTTATTGTAGAAGAATTTATCAAACTTTCTCCATCGATGGAACCTATCCGTGCTCTTTTTTTACAAGTTAAAGAACCTTTGAAT
The DNA here is from genome assembly GCA_030571655.1 of Jamesozyma lodderae. NCBI lineage: Eukaryota > Fungi > Ascomycota > Saccharomycetes > Saccharomycetales > Saccharomycetaceae > Jamesozyma > Jamesozyma lodderae. The sequence goes on along the minus strand of JAJLYF010000015.1, from coordinate 116,723 downwards.
TCAAAAAAATACAATCTATTTATTGAAGCCGAATTTATAAAACATGACGGTTCTTATATGGAGGCTGAACAATTACTTAAGCAATACATTGACCGAAGTAGTTTCGTTGACAAGAAAACCGGAGCAAATTCTATAAACGGTGTATTTGTTAGAAATTTACTGGATACTTTGGTAGTAGGATTCTGTAAATTATCTTTGAGAAAGAATACGTTAAAATTTATGCCAAAGATCAAAGAATATTACCAGTTATATAATGAGATCCATTCAACTCCTGCTTATAACTCGTTGGCATTCATGTTGCGTACATTCCGGACGTTGGCAAAGTATGGGAAAAAACAAGAAGCATTTGATGCCAAGGAAATAGCCTTTGTCAATGACTTCTTAAAGGACCTTGAAAAAATTAAATTTCATCCAAATCAAGGTGACGTTACAGAATTGAAGTTTTTAAAATTCGATGTCCCACAATCACTCATAAAGGCAAACAAGGTTACTGAAAAGTCTACTGAAGCCCAATCACAAACACCGGAGACCAAAGAGGTACCAGAAGCAGAAGTAATTGCAGCAAATTAGAGCGAACAATCCACCCTCATACTCTTTCATGTAAATACCAACATATACATTCAATATGTATGTATAAAGATAGATATATTCGACATTTTATGAAGCATACAATGTTTAAATAATCAACTTCAATATTCTATAAAAGCATCTAAAAAATATTTGTTTTTTGCCGCCTGGAAATAAATAATAAAGCTGGGTAAATCGGCTTTCGGAAAGCTTCGAATCTCCAAAAGGCTTATTTCGTGCTCGGTGAATTCTCAGATCGCTGACAGTTTTATACTGAAATTTCACAACAACATACGAATCAACATAGTAAAATATAAGAACTTCTTCAAACATACAGATAGGAAACGACGGAAACGGTTATAGAATACATTTGTCGTTTGATTAACTATATCAATCATCATATTTTCAAGCAAGAGCATTTAAAGGTTAAGTTAATATAGAGGAAGACAAAATAAAAAGTAAAAAAAAAAGAAATAACGCCGTTGAAGTTTAATATAAGTTTAATATCCAATACTGATAGAAATAGAAAACCTACCTAAAAGCACACTTTATAGAAGAGTAACATGACGCCTGTAATTCCTTTGTTGAACAAATCTACTAGCAATGAACCTGCTCGTTCCAAGCCGTCAGAAGTACTAAAAATAGAAACGCTTGTCGCAAAAGAATTAAAAAGACAAGAGATAACTATAAATAATCAATCAACCATTAAACTTGTAGGATTAGAACTGAAAATAATTTCCAATGATGATATACAACTAATTAATAATGTAGAAAGATTATCTTTAAGAAAAAATCAATTAGTTACATTACCAAAAAGTTTTGCAAACCTGAAAAATTTACGCTACCTGGACTTAAACTGTAATAACTTGAGAGATATTCCTACTATCTTACTGCAATGTTCACAACTAGAGATTTTGGATCTATCATCAAATAAAATTAAGTCATTACCACTGGAAATATCATCTTTATGGACCAAGAATTTGAAAGTATTATCACTGAAAAACAATAAAGTATCGTCTATTTATGATTTGCGAAATATTGTTAAATTGGATAGTCTCAACGTTTTGGAAATTGATGGTAATAGTATACCTGTCGAAGAGCTAGATATGGTTCAATCGTATACACCATTGACCAGTTCTGTGCAGAAAGATGAATATTGGGCTATAGCATTACGCAGATTTTTCGAAAACCATCCAGACGCTGTACCGCCAATCACATCTCCTACCAATTCGAATAGTATTCAGGAACAAGCAAACAAGTTGTCAAGAGCATCAAAGAGAATGGGTTTTATAAGTACAGGTAGAAGCGACTCTCTTCCTACACACACACAAGGAACTTCTAATCACTCACTAAATGATAATAATATATTACATACCATTAATGACGCTGTCAATAGCAACAAGAATAATGCCAATGCGTCAGTACCGATACCAACTATCTCATCGAGCACAAGCATTACCTCACATGGCCCACTATCTTCCAATAATAACAATACCGAATTGTACAACCATTCCAAATATAATGATTACTTTAAAAGATTATCAGTATTACCTGAAGAGTCTTTAATTAATGAACAGCGTCGAGTATCACATGCGGAGTTAATAGTCGCATGTAGAAAACTTTTGTTTAGTTTTACTGAGTGTCAACAGGCAATACGAAAAATTGCTTCATTTTGTAAAGAAAAAGCAATTGCTGTTAATGTGGTTTCGTTACTATATTCCGTTAGATCACACATAGATAATTTGGTGGAAATTTTACAACAGACGGAGACTGAAGAGACATTACATGATCAAGGTTTGATTCAATTATGTGTTACAATTATTTCAATCTTTAAGCAAATTATTACTTTATTAAGAAAAAATTTCAAAATTTTCTTTGAAGAAGATGACTTGTGTTTTATTAGAATGTTTTATATGACACTACTCTGTTCATACAATGAAATTTATAATGCTTGGAGTTTTATTAGCCCAGCAATTCATTCAACAGAAACTAAAATTGCCAGAAAACAAACTATGAAACGTAGCGATTCATCTTCTATTTCAATAGCATCTTCAGTATCAACTTTGAACCAGAAAAATAACATTTTAATTGCAAATTCCAATAATATAAATAAAGATGATGGGAATTTGAGTGGATTTGATCAATCTTTAGCAAATATCGATAACATTATGCATAAACCAAGAACAAGAAGCAATACATTACAAACCAAACTTACCTCTCCATTATCTGGGAGTATACACAATGCTGATATAACAATTAATACCAAGATTCACTCAAACTCTATTTCCAATAGCATATCATCCAGCATTAGCAATGAATCTACGCCAACTCCAACACAAACGCCAAATAATTTAGTAAGACACACTAGTATGTCACACAGTTTAACACATGATTCAAGTAGTAAAGATAAATTCGTTGATGCAATTGGAATTCCTGCTTATCATGCACATGGGAAAGAGCCTAAGAGAAGTATGTCAATAAGTAAAATGCAAAGATCAGATGTTGGCCTAGATAAAGAGATGATGGCTGGTTCACCCTCTTCAAATAATTCATCAAGATCCCTTTCAACAAACATTCCACCAACCAATACCGCATCTTTATCTTCAAGTACTAAATCCATTGCAAACATGTCTAACATGGTATCTGCTTCTCCGTCTTCTCTTTCAGAACCCTTTAATGCGAATTCCACTGGAAATGATAATAATAAACAAGACATGTTGAATTTACATAATGAAAAGATTAAAAATGCTGTTGAAACTTTTACAAGTGGTAGTACCAATTCATCTTCCTTATCAACAGGTAGTAACCATGAACACCAAAATGTACACAGCAACGGCTCAACATCAAAAGAGTATGATGGAACGTTTCATGTAAATAATAGAAAAAATAGTGACTTAAATGATGAAACAGATCGTGTTAATGAAGTCAGTACAAGTAATAAAGAAGAATCGGAACCAGTTGAAAATGAAAATGATAATAATACTGAAACACAACAAAATATTGATTTACAACTGTATCAAATGCTTATCAATGTTATTAAAGTTGTCAGTATAGTTTACAATCAGTTAACACATGAAATTTCACGTACTGCTATGGCAAGTACAACGGGTCAGCAAGTCTTGACAGATACTTTAGCATCCAAGATTCGTGATCTTACTGATACTTGTTGCCAAGCTATGGACTTATCGAAAATTCTAAACGATAGATTACAATTATTGATTTGTGATGATGAAACCATTATTGAGAAATATTTAATCACTAGTGAAAAATTAAAAACATGGGAGAAAATCAATGCTTTCCTAAAATCTATCATTTCAATTTTGGGTAATACAAAAATTCTTATGACAGATTTGCCAAGTTTAAATGCAATAAGGCCAAATCTTGCATCTTTAGCCAAGATTACTAAAGATGTTACGGTTGTATTAGACTTAAGTTCATATAAAGGAGTTTCAGTAACAGCAGCACAGATTCAAAAGCAACAACAGTTACACCACCATCATCATCAGCAGCAACAATTACAATATCAACAACAGCAGCAGCAACAGCAACAAATAAATAGTCATACGCATGTACCACTATTAACACCACAACCAGTTATTAATAGTAATGCGCACACAGGATACCCATTTGAGCAATGATAAAAAAAACACATGATAAAAATACAAAAAAGTCATTACGATCATTATAAAATAGTACATCAAATATATATAAGAAAAAAAAAAAAGAAAAGTTTTATAGAATTATATATATGCATATATATACGTATCTTTTGAAAAGGAATATATTTAGCACGCGCATAAATCCAAACTTTGTTCGTAAATTTTACTTAGTTCAAAATGATAGCCATGAATCTTATTGGTCTCAAAAAACAGAGGTAACCTCATTCTTGATCGTTCGGCGATACCAATAAATCTGACTTTATCGGTGCCATTTAATTTCACATTATTTTCGTTACGCCCTATAATTAGCAATTTGAAAATGTTATCCAATATGAAAAATAATTTAAATAATTTTGATATAGTATCATCTTCATCATCTAGTGGATCATCTGTAATTGTAAATTTTTCCACGTAATCCATTAAATCGTCAGCTATCTTAATGATGTAAGAAGCTTGACCAAACCCACCTGAGGTATCCTTAGTGTTATTTTCGTCATCGTCGAGGTCTTCATCATCTTGTTTCAATAAATAATCTGTATTTGGGACGTTATCAATGGAATACCATATGAAATCCAATAAAGATTTTATATCTTGTAATAATGCAGCTAGGGAAAGATACCCATTTTTATTATTCAAACCTCTCGACTGAACGAATTTTCTTTGTATGTCCATTAACCGAGAATCCACATACGTTATAAATTTCGATTGTTGAGACATTGACAATCTTCTTTTTGTAGCAGGTATTGTTGTCGTTGTGGCAATATATGAACTAATTGGCGTTGAGTCTGAGGAAAAAGGTGAGTTAAAATTGATTCTTGGCTTAAAATCGTCGACATTATCGAACGTTGTATGATTGCTATGCAGATTATCGTCAGAGGGTAACACTCTTTTCAATGGCTTGTTGTCATTATTATTATTTGCCAGTTTTGGAATATTTACAAAGGACGGAGTTTCCTCTAAACCGGGATCTAAATCTAAATCTTCGATATCCTTGACATCCAATTCTTTCAAACTATTTAAATCCAAATGTTCATTAGGTTGTGCATGCAATGGAGTTGCTGGTTCTTCTGGAGTAGTAGTTGACATTTATATTACTATTATTATCTTGTGTGTGTTTGTTTTATTCTATATTAGCATAAAGTTAATTATTCTTGTATATTTACAGTGTTCATGTGATAAACATTAAAGCATCACATTTCCAAGTACGGCGTGGCATCGATTTTCATGTGTTGTTTATATACTTTCTTCATACAAAAGTTTCACGTCTTTTGCCCCCGCGAACCTTAAATTTAAAATGTTTGAAACCCCGGCAAACCACCTCTACACCACAGTCAACCCCGCCAGGGTTTGTTAAGAATATAATAATAACATCAAGAGTAATACTTTAAGTTTTGATGTCTTATCGTCGTGTAAATGCTCAGAAGAGTGTTTGAGGTTTATATTCTTGGTGGAATACTCTTTTGATGTTTTGTATGAATTTCTGGTGGCGAAACGCGTTGGGCGGCTAATGGTTAATATATATATAAGCGAGAAATGTTTTGAAGGCGGTTAAATAAAAATATTTCTCTGTTTTATATACATTTATTTGCGAACAAAGATAACTAAAAGAGAGTATTTGTTTGAATGAGTGATAAGGTTTTAGGCTATTTAGAAGTCGTTAATAACGTGGAGAGAGATTTGATCACTTTAAACTCGAGTCTTTTGACCGAGACCTACCTGAACCCAACCGAAGATTTGTTTCCTCTGAGAAAACATTTGATTTTGAAGCTAGGTAGAAATAAAAAGGATTGTCATGTCTTAATAAATGATCCATCTATTTCTTCTGTTCATTGTATTTTTTGGGCAATTCTATTTGATGATGAAAGTGTGCCGATGTGCTATATTAAGGATTTATCCCTTAATGGAACAACTGTTAATGGGGTAGTATTGAAGAAGAATGTGGGTTACTTGTTACAAGATGGTGACATTATAGACCTTTGGATAAATAAACGATTTCAAACTACTTTAAATGGAACTAATTATCATCCGTTATTTAAATTTAAAGCCATTTTTAATATCGCTGACTCAAATTTGATGAACCAGCTTAACTTTGAGAAAAATGTAGGTAGTTGGCAAATAATACCTAGAGTTATTGGTAATGGAACTTTCGGACACGTTATGGTTTGCTACAATTCAGAATTGGATAATAAAAATGATAAATATGATAAAGAAGTTAAACCAGAAAATTTTGCTGTCAAAATTATTAAAATGAAACCAAATAAATTGGATAAAGAGGCAAAAATACTACTTAATTTAAATCATCCAAATATAATTAAGGTATACCATACATATGTGGATTTTAGAGATAATCTATATATTTTCCAGGACCTGATCCCAGGTGGTGACCTTTTTTCGTATTTGGCAAAGGGAGATTGTTTGACTTCAATATCAGAGACAGAATCACTATTGATTGTTTATCAAATTTTGAATGCATTGAAATACTTGCATGACCAAGGAATTGTTCATAGAGATTTAAAATTAGATAATATTTTACTATTATCTCCTGAACCTTGTTCACGGGTCTTTCTTGCCGATTTTGGTATAGCAAAACATTTGACTTCGTCAACAACAAGAATGCACACAGTAGTAGGCACTCCAGAATATTGTGCTCCAGAAGTTGGTTTTAAAGCAAATAGGAAAATGTACCAAGATTTTTCAAGGGCCGCAACTTTAACTCAACAGCAATCAGGTTACGATAAAAAATGTGATCTGTGGTCCCTGGGGGTCATAACACATATAATGCTGACTGGTATCTCTCCTTTTTATGGAGATGGTTCTGAAAAATCAATTATCCAAAATGCTAAAGTTGGAAACTTAAATTTTGATATTAAACATTGGTCGAGAATAAGTGAAGTTGCAAAAAACTTTGTACAAAACCTATTACAAGTGGATGTAAAAAAGAGATTTGATAGTAGACAATCATTAAGACATGCATGGGTAAACAACCATAAGGAGCAATTAATTCAGATTTATGAGAAAAAAATCTTAAAACAAAGTACTTGTTCTTCCGTCCCATCCTCATCCGCCTCTCCCTTTGATAAAACAGTTATATGCAATGACGAAAACATAAATTACATTGTTGATAGCTCACCAAGTAAGAAAACAGATAAAAATGATTGGAAAAGAAGGTTGCCAAAGAGTGTTGTGATTTCAACCTCAGTTAGAAATTCAAATTCAAACTCAGTGTCAGGCAATAAAAGACAAAGAATTTGAATAAGGGACAAAAAAAAAATAACCATTTTTTTTTCCTTTCATATCGTAGAGTTCACTTGCACTCTATAGATAAATTTTTCTTCTTTCGTAATTAAAATAAAAAGTTACTATTATTGTTTGACATTGATGTAGTTTAAGTGACATTTGTTTGTTTCCTTAATGATTTCTTGGTAAATTTCCAAATATAATCTTCCCGACCTTTGAAAAAAAATAGATTAATGTGGTGAGTGTACAACATACAAATTTCAAAGTGAACAATAAACCTGTAGTCAAATAGCCGGCAGGAGAAAGAAGGTGATTTCAATCCATTGGATCTTTGATATGTTATGAATTTAATTACAAAACGTTTTCTTTCTAGCAATTTGGAGAAGACATTATTTGAAGCTTTTACGAATGATAAGACATCGTTAACTAAATCACTAAAATTATATAACCCAAGTAATATTACATCGAATATAAACAATACAACCGCCAAATATAAAAAAATACACTCAATTACGGATAAATGGCTTATTGATGCATTACAATCGAGGAATAAACCAACAAGTCCGAGCTCTATTGTTGTGACTTTGAACCTCAGTATCATATTAAAAACTCTTCAAAGACTGAGAAATAATAAAGATACAAAGTCCTATTTTACTCTATTAAACAAGATAAATTCAACAAAAATAAATTGGGTTACAAAAGGGTACAAACAGATAAATAATGCAGGCAAAGTATCAAGTCGGCACAATCGTATTCCGATCGAATTTTACCACGAGCTATCTATAATGGTTTACAACATGTCGGTTCAATCCAAGAATTATGGTAACGATATGGAGATATGTGCATTGGCAAAATACGCTGTAGATTTAATGGATGATTACTGTAAATTAATAAATAATTTTGAAAAAACTATAAATTTGAAATTTTTGAAAAATTGTTTAGTAGTCATTTCCAAAGCAAAATCAATAACACTTTTCAATGCTGCTATAGCTATTTTGAAAGAGTTAGGAAAAGTACCCGATATGGAGAATCCCTCAAAATTAGCACTATGTCTGGCATTTCTGTCGTACTATCTTGAGACTGGTCAAATTTTCAAATTAGTGCATCATTTAAGCGACTGCATGATATTTACTAATAGTGCAAACATGACTGATAATGACATAGCAATATTTGCTCCTTTGATGGTAAAAATACTGACGTACTTCATAGTGCATGGTATGGATAGTGAATCCGCTACGTTACTGGGTAAGATTCACTCCAACTGGAACTTCAGATTTGATGAACATGATATTAGTATATTACGTGATTTAGGTCAGAGATATGCCTCCAGAGAAACAGTTCATATGCTGAACTCAGTAAACTCTACAGCAATGAGTAAGGACGAGACTAAGTTTTATGCTCTTTCTCTTTATGATTTTAATACTTCGTTGGACCAGAGTTTAATGATGCTACAGAAATTGAATTTAAATGCAAAAGATGATGAATATTCTAAAAGTCTCGATTTTTTGATTTTTAAGGCAGGAGTAATTGGTGATAATTTACAGGATTGGGAGCTGCAATCTAAAAAAATGATAGAACTTTTTGAAGCAAATGCTACTCCACAGATAATTCGCAAGCTATATCTAAATATGTCTCTGTCTTACCTAACCAGTATGAAAAATATAGGTTTTCTCTTACTGTTTTTGGAAAATCTGTACTTCAACCTAAAGTTCACAATACCACTGAGCGAATGTGAGATGACAAATTACCTTAATCATTCTGGTTATCATTTACTTTTTCAAAATATAATGAAATCATCTTCTTCGACGTTAGTGATGTTTACACTGTTTTCATTTTTGCTAAGATTAGAAAAAAAGGGTACAAAAATATATTCATTCTCTATTGATGATTTTAAAAATATATTTTTTGATTCAAAGACTATGAGAATTAAAGAATTTTTTGATTACTACCTGATTCACTTCATCAAATTAAAAGGACATGAGTTTTATGAGAGTTCAAGTCAAACGATGAATATCCCAGAGCAGATTACATCTGTGATAAGCAAGAATCGGTTTTACAAGGAAGATTTACTTGAACGCATTTGTGATATATATAAGCTCAATAATGGTCAGAAAGTGGTAACTAATGAAGAATTGCACAAAATATTTGATGAAAAAATGTTGAAGTTGGCTACCTGTGAGGATAATGCCGAAGAATTAAAAGAACTACTTTTTGAGACTATGTCTCAAAAGAATTCTAGAAGAATAGTAATCAGGGATTATTTATTCTCTAATGATATTAGATATTCTGAGAGGCTACTCAAATTACTTGAATATATGGAATTGAGCAATAAGAATTAATATGCAAATATTTTCGGTGTCTTATAAGTAGTCTATAAAATATATATAATAAAATAAATTCTCACGCATGTAAATAAAATTCTGAAGCTTCTATTCTATTAATGGTTTCATTTTCGTAATCCATCGATTCTTGAAGTTTTCGAACCTTCTCATATTCTCCCAGCGCTAGTAAAATTTGCACGAGGCCTTCCAAAGCAATTTTCAACTCTGAATGTTTGTTAGCAACTGAATTTTTGTTAATCGTATTTATCAATCTACCGATGATATCATTGACAAATTTTGAGTTAGTAGCATTTGTGGATATGTTATAAGCAATTGCCAAAAATGGCAAGAACCTCATGACACAGTGTTTCAGTATAATAGATCCTTTCAAAATCATCAAATTATGAAATTTTATCAGAATACCGTCCCACCTATTAGAGTAAAATTCTATATGTGAGGATATCAACCTTGTCAAAAAATTAATTCCATTAATCACCGTCTTGATCTTAGAGTTTCTCAATTTTGTATTTGCTGAATGTAAAATATCTGCAGCTGTTGGTATGGACTTAATAACATCATGAAAGATTGCTTCTTGATTGGACCTATCATCAAGATTGACATACCACTTTATAAAACTGTCCGTCGCAATAGTTATTTCTTCATCTGTCGAGTGAATTGCGCCTGCGCTTGATGCATAATGTTTCCAGAACTCGACGGTAGGTTCTTCAGAATATAATAGCTGATATAGATGCAATACCTGGGCATTTCTTGTACAATATTTTGATATGGCCGTTTCATGCAGTGGATGTAAATGTTTTAACAGAATATTTAAGGACAATATGCTTATATCTGTAGCAGGTTCAGCAGCAAGGTATAACAAGTTTTTGGATAGTTTATCATGAATAGATGATGGTAATTGGTCGAAATGTGTATTGATTAGTTTACATGCTTGTATTCTTACTAAACGGCCTATATCACCTTGTTCCGTAAGTGTATAATCATTAAGGAATTTGAATAGTAAATTTAAAAAGTTTAAGGAATCATCGTGGATAAGGTCCAAAATTTGTTCGGGGGTTAATTTTGTAATGGATTCAACAATTTTCGCTTTTGATTGAGAATTTAAATGGGACTCGAAACTATTATACTTCATAATAAAAACTTTTTTATCCAAAATTGGTAGTGTTGAACAAATAAGAAGGTTGTTATATTTAATCAACTTATCATACTCACTCCAGAATAAATCTTTCGATTGAATATCCTGGAAAAGTAAATCACCATCTGATGATGACGCCCTATGTATGAATGTGTTTAAGATAGCATTCGATTCGTCAAACCATTTACAACTGTCTGGAGAATTCATATTGAAAACAATTTTACTAAATAAAAAATGAATTTCATCTTGACTAAATTTGAAACTTTTATTTGTATTAATTGAGTATTGCCAATAGTATAATATCGATAAAAATTTAAAATAATCTTGATCATTTTTAGTATAATGTAAATTTGATTCTTTTACGGATTGAGCTAATTTTGATAAAATTGTATCATCGACATCTATATTGTCGATAGTTGGACTGATTTCGATTAGCAAAAATAATAATCTCATTGATTTTAGTGGATCCGATAATTTATCGACTGATTTAATAGCTTTGTTTAAAACATTTTTAATATGTTCAAACCCATGGTTCTTTAAAGATAAACAGAAAATTTTCAGAGACATGATTGACAATTTAACAGTTTCCAAATCAAGATTTTCTAATATATTAAAATTTATCATCCACTCAATAATATAATTTATGTGTTCTTGTTTTAAAGATACGTCAGTATTCAAAGGTATCAAATTATTTTCATATGATTTCATCAAATCATTTGATTTCAGTTCAATTAATTTCATTTTGGTAATATTATCTATATGAATTGATCTTCCTAAAAATTCTTGTAAAGCAGCATTTGAAGATTTTCTTATAATATAATCCCTATCGAACAAAGAGTTTATTAATAAATTGATAAAAATTCTGTCACTAAAAATTAATTGTCGTGTCTCATTATTTTTTGCTTGCTCCTTAATTGTGGATCGTATAAGTGACCATACAATAAAATTTGAAGCGTCTTTAATTTGGTTGCTTCTAATAGAGACATCATTATTGAAATTTAGTTGTTGAAAATGGAAGGTCTTTGGTAAGATTATGTTAATTATTTTTGATAAGTATGAAATTGGCAAGTGGGTAGTAATGAAAGTTGAAAGCTCAGCGATAATAAGCAAATTTGTATGAAGTTGATTAATTTCTATGAAATTTGATTCCAACAAGTTTATGGTATTATCAATAATTTGAGCTTGAATAAGTTCAATTATGAAATCAGGGTTGTCCGATATTGAATCTGTTATTAAATTTATTAATTTTTTAAAACTATGGGCTAAAGAAAATCTAAACTCAGTGAAAGTTGAGTTTAAATTTTTCAAATACCATGATATTATGAATTCAATTTTTTCCCAATCTTGATAATATAATTGCAGAAATAATAATTTTGGCATAATTTTAATCAGTGGTATGTTATCGTCATTGTTCGCTAATGATAAATAATTGTCAGTTAGATTATTAAGTAAAATTTTATTTTCATTTAAAAAATTATAGTTATCGTTGGATGATGTTATCATAATTTTTTTCATGAAATGGTTTAATGTTAACAAATTGAGCGAAGAAGTATTATCTGTGATGGTATAGTGTTTAATAAATAAATATTTATTTTTGTAAAACAATTCAGAATATATTTTCGACAGTATTGGAGTAAAGACTTGATTTGAATCTAAGGATAATAATACATCTATTATTGTTACATCTGTATCATTTTGATTAAAATTGAATGGTGACGTTAAAATAATATATAGCGAAGATAATAAGAAATAATTAATGTACCATGAAGATGTATGAGATAATAATGATAATAGATTTGGTAAAATGAAGATATCAGGTTTTAAATTATTTGATAATTTTTTCCAAGTAAAAATTTTAGCAAAATTATAAAAAATTTTACTTAGTGAAGATAATAAAACGACATTGATTTTTTTTTGATCTTTTGATATTATGATAATTGATTTCTTAGAGATCAAGTTAATGAAAAGAGGAATATGTTTATTAAGTATAGTTGAATCTTGTTGAAATTTGTTTATGGAAATGAGTAAGTTATCAGTTAAATTTTCAATGAATTTTCCATCAGAGTTGTTATCGATATTGTTATCAGAAGTTAATTTTACGAGATCATTCTTTATGGATTGTAACAAAGATTCAGTAGAGTCCTGATTCATTGCTTGTGTGGAACTACAGTATACAACATCAAGCTTATATAATCCATTGCCAAATAAACTTACTATTATTATTATTATTATTATGAAATATTGATCTGAAAAATATATATAAGTCCGATGGGTGGTATCAAGCCCTAACGAGTCTTTAAATTAACCCTGGGTCGACAATTATCAAAACCCTTTTACACCCTGTTAGGTCTTTGTCCAAACCCGGGCATTACTTAATCGGGAAATTCTAGATAACTCTTTTTTCTCCTCCTCGAAGAAAAAAAAAACGTCATTTCTCACCAAATAATTCGGTGCCGCATTATCTGGGTAAATGGGGAAATTTACAATAAGAAAATGGAAGTCTGGAATAATGGAAAATGTCTGACTTAACAAAGATTCGTACGGCTTCTTCAGTTTTCTATTGTTTTGGGTAATCAGAGCGGGGTCACTCAAATTATAGTCTGATTGAAAAAGGCTCTTTTATAATACCCTTTTAATATCGTTATCATGATTAGTTTTATGTATGACTATGTAGTGTGGAGCTAAATACTCCTCAATCTTTTTAATTGCAAGGATTAGAATATTATATATAAGGTACTGGGATACAAAGGGAAAGAAAATATGGCTTTGTTTAGATATGTTACTTGATACAGGAACAACCAATCAATTATGTTCCGTTCAAAAAGTATAAGTAGTGAAGACTCTAATAGTAATAATATCGAAATAGAAAATATTCCAAAAAAGGATATTTTTCAAATAGATATAAATTCATTAACAAATCAAAATACAAAAATTAGTAATGAAAAAGGTAGTAGTGGTGGTAATAGTGACCTAGAAGTCGAAGATATTTCAAATAAAACAACTTTAAAACAAGGTTTAAAATCTCGTCATATTCAATTAATTGCCCTAGGTGGGGCTATCGGTACAGGTCTTTTCGTTGGTACAAGTTCAACGTTAGCAACATGTGGTCCTGCTGGTTTATTCATTTCTTATATCATTATTTCAACAGTCATTTATCCAATTATGAACGCCTTTGGTGAAATGGTTTGTTACTTACCAGGTTCAGAAGGTACAGATTCTGCTGGTTCTTCTGCACATTTAGTTCATAGATACGTTGATAATTCCCTAGGTTTTGCAACTGCTTGGAATTATTACTACTGTTATGTTATATTAGTCGCCGCAGAATGTACTGCAGCTTCAGGTGTCGTTGAATATTGGACTTTACAAATACCAAAAGGTGCTTTAATTGCAATCTTTTTAGCTGTCGTAGTGGCTTTAAATTTTACTCCCGTTAAATTCTATGGTGAATCAGAATTTTGGTTCTCAATAACAAAAATTCTTTGTATCATTGGTTTAATTATTTTGTCCTTCATATTATTTTGGGGTGGGGGTCCAAATCATGATAGATTAGGTTTCCGTTACTGGCAACATCCTGGTGCTTTCACTCAACATATTACTTCCGGTTCATGGGGTAGATTCTTAGATATTTATACAGGTATCATTAAAGGTGCCTTTGCATTCATATTAGGTCCTGAATTAGTAGCTTTAACTAGTTCAGAATGTCAAGATCAAAGAAGAAACATCGCTAAAGCGTCAAGAAGATTCATTTACCGTTTAATGTTCTTCTATATCTTAGGTTCATTGTCAATTAGTGTTATTGTCGCTTATAATGATACTAATTTAATGAATGCCTTGAATGCAAATAAACCTGGTGCTGGTTCTTCTCCATTTGTCATTGGTATTCAAAATGCCGGTATTAAAGTATTACCACATATTATTAACGTTTGTATATTATTAAGTGCATGGTCAGCAGGTAATGCCTTCATGTTCGCTGCCTCGAGATCGTTACTAACAATGGCTAAAAATAATCAAGCTCCAAAAATTTTCGCTAAGATTAGTAAAGGTGGTGTTCCATATATGGCTGTATTATTATCAACCGGATTTGGTTGTTTGGCATTTTTAAACGTTTCATCTTCTTCAGCAACCGCTTTTAATTGGTTTTCAAATATTAGTGTCGTTTCTGGTTTTATTGGTTGGATTTGTGCTTCCGTTGCTTATCTAAGATTCAGGAAAGCAATCATGTACAATGGTCTATATGATAAATTACCATATAAGACAAGGGGTCAACAATATATGGTATGGTACTCATTAATTGTTGTTTCCGTAATCACTTTAACAAATGGTTACGCTATTTTCATTCCAAGATATTGGAATATAAAAGATTTCGTAGCAGCTTATATTACATTACCAATTTTCATTGTATTATGGTTCGGTCATAAGATTTACTCAAGAACTTTCTTCCAAAAATGGTGGAAACCAGTAGATCAAATTGATGTTATTACTGGTGTAGAAGAAATTGAACTCTTAACAAAAGAATTGGATGAAAATAGATTACCACCAGCAAATAAATGGGAAGCTTTCTTAGACTGGTTGTTATGATTTAAAAAAAAAAAAAAATAATTAAACTTTAAACCTTTTAATGAGACACTATTCTGTAATTTTTACGTAAATAAAAATAAAATTTTAAAAGCTAAATAATAAAATAATAATAAAAAAAACACATTATAAATTATAATCTATATCAAGTTTACGATCTATTTGAAATGTATGTTTATTCCTATTTAACAATGGTATAATCATTGTTAATAAAATTCTATCCCATTCATGGAAACCCTTTTCATCACCAAATTTAATAGATTTTAAATTTAATGTTTGTGAAATTAACGTTGAGATCCTTAATAATAAATGTGTTCTATTTGATTCGGAAATCTTGATAAGATAATGTTCAAAAATTTTCAAATCTCTCTCATGGGGTCCATCATTTTTAATTGTTTCATTAACCCAATTAATAATTACTTGACAAATTTTTTTAAAACTTGTAATTTTTTGAAATTTTATGGGTTCAAATAAACTATCGTTACTTAAAAAATGAATTTTTTTATTTTGTTTGATATCAATTCTCTGTTTAATTTGTTGTTTAACTTTATTAAATTTTGTATCATTTATCTTATTAGTAATATTTAATGTTTTTTTAACTTCATTACGTATTTGTGTTGGTAGTTCGTTCAAAAAAGTTTCTTGAAATTGATTATTATTACTTGTATTTGCATTTTGAATTTGTCTTACTGGTGAAACATTAAATCTTTTATATTTTGATACATCGGAAGTAATGTTAATATTTTTCCTTCTTTTCAATTCATTACTAACGTCATCTCTAACATCGTTAGGCAAATTATTTATTGTATCATTCATTAACGATAATTTATTGAAAGTTAATTTTTTCTGTCCATTTTTATTTTCATTTGGATCAACCAATTTATTAAATTGAACGGCAACACCTCTTAATTCAAGAGGTGGACAACTTAACGTTCTAAATAAATGTTTTAATTCTGTTGCAATGACACCTTTATCTCGCGTCGGTAAAGCCAATCTACTACTTGTACTGAAGGGGTCACATCTACCCATTCCCATAAATTTTTCAGTATCAATTGGAGCATTTTTAGCACGTTTCATAATCTTTAATGTAATTTGTGATGTCAGTCGGTCTAATTCATCAAGTTTATCAATAAGGTATTCTGAACATCTATCTAAGAAAGTATCAATTTCACCAATATAATCAAATCTTATCCCCCAATTAATTTCGATAGATAATGATTTTCTTTCAAATGTTGAGACTGGATCATAAATTAATTTTTCACTTTCTTCATCATCTTCACCATGAACACCTTTCCATATCTTAATACCTGATTTAACTCCAAGACATTCTTTTAATTGTTCAAGTGTACAATTTTCTCTTACATCATTCAATGTCTTAACATTAGCAAAACGATCTCGTAGTTTATTAACGGTTGATCTTCCAACACCTGGTAAATCGTTTAATTGAAACCTAGACCAAAATTCTGAATTGTCACTGTTATCATCATCATAATCATAGACAAAAACTCCATTAGGTTTACTTCTCTTCAAAGCCAGTCGTGCAAGAACCAACGAGTGACCGACTCCTACACTCACCGTACAACCTTTTGTCCTTTCAAAAACAGTGGCACGAATATGAGCACATAATTGATTAATATCTGGCGAAGTTGTTTCCTCAAGAATACATACAGCCTCATCGATCGAGATAGGAACGACGTAACGGAAAACGTCTTGTTCATGTAATACCTGATAAAGTTGTTCCGAGGCCCGCGTATACTCCGAGAATTGATATGGTAAGACTACTAGTGAAATACCGGAGGGAAGAAGTTCTTGGGCCATACCAACCCACATACCGTTACGAATTCCGTAGTTACGAGCAACATAATTACAACTAGCAATATCTGAATTTTTGGAACCGTGACATACGACCACGGCATCAGTTTGGAAGTTGCATTGGGCGAAACGAGACATATCACGACGAAGATAGGATACCGTAGCGAAAAAACAATCAAAATCGATGTGAAAAACACGATGATGGTTATGAGAAATTCCTGTTTTGTTGGATAAAGGTGGAGTAAGTTTATAACGAGATTGAAATTGAGCTCGTAGAGTGGATTTCCAAATGGAGAGATGATGTAGTCGTGAATTTGCAAAATAATCCTGTAGAAAGTTTGGTTGCTTACAATTTATAATTTGTTGCTGTTGTTGGGGTAGTTTTAATTTAGGTTGTTGTTCGTTCATAGTAGATAAAGTAGCGAAATCTTGCCAGGGAAGTAACCGAGAAGCCTTAATAGATTCTGTTACCCAATCTGGTTTTACTACTTTGTAATTTTGAAACTCCAATCTTTTCTTTAATGGTAGAGAAGAAGCAATAATATGAGTTACATTACCCTTTGCAGACATATGATGCAAGAATTTACCACCATGGAGAACGATTAGTTCATGTAATTGTAATCTACTTACAGGTCTTGTAAACCCATTTATGTATATGGTACAATTTTTAAAAATATTAGAATTTTTCTTGGAATTATCTAAAGAATTAAATTGTTTAATAAGAAGTTGATCTTGTTTTGATTGTTTAAAAGCTTTATCTCTGAAATAGGTACCTCTGGTATAAGGCCCAGTAACAGATTTGTTGCTTTCAGCAATAACGTTATCTATAACCGGTTGTAGATCTGCATCTTTTTTATTCTCCTGAGAGACTTTATTGATATACTCAATTAGAGAATCATCACTTAAAGTAGAGAGAAAAGATTTTTCATTTTCATTTTCATTTTTAAGTTCGTTGTCTGATTCTTGAGTATCATCTAAGTCATCTTGATTATTCAACAAATCTGCGAGTTCTGGATATTCATTCATTGAACAGCATTTACGTAACTTTTTTCAATATAGGTTGTTTTTTTTCTCCAATGAGTGGGAAAACGTTTACTTAATCAATTTTTTTTCTGCTTATGAAATTTCAAAAAACCGAATAAACGACGACACAAGTCCGTACAAGGTAACAATTTCCTAAAGAGTAAGAATCACATCACGAACGACTACAGATCTTCCATGAACAAGCCAAGTCAAGTCAAGCCAAGCCGCTTCTCAACCTGAATTGAAATTTCTATAAAGAACGGCAAATCAATTACAATTCAACAACAACAGCACACAAAAAGAATGAATTAGGGGAAGCACACACTAAACTACGCGGAGTTTTTTCATGTTATGTTGTGTTTGCTAACGGATCAATTTCAAAAATTTGACCCACGTTTGTAATTCACTTGATTCCCATTCTCTCTAATTAATCTTTTCTTGCTGTAAAATTCCAGGGACAAAAAACAGAAACAGAAAAAAGAGGCCACGTTTAAGAACCGCAAATTGTCCCAACACGAAACACTCAAAATATTGTCTCTGCGTGGTTTTCTTCTAGGAATAATCCGCGGGAAGGCACCCAAGCACCGCATGTCCGAATCTGGCAACCCCGTTAGGGCTGCAGGCAATTCCGCAGTGCTTCGAGAAATAACCCGGTAATGCTGCGGTGTGTGGGTGAGCGGGAAAATTGTTTCCTCTTTTCAGTGTTTTTTTTTATACCGCAAAATTTGGTTTGTTCTGGAATCTCTGTGTGTTGAAACTTTTTTTATGTCAACAAGTTGTGTAGAATTTAGATGTGGCAACCTGTAACTGCAAGAATAACAAACGAACCGAATCCGAAATCTAATTTTTTTTTTTTTAATTAGAATGTTTGAGAACGTTGTTGGAAGTTTAGATTAAATTTTTTTTTTGCTGCTTTTGCTTTCTTTGGTCACGTATATATACAACAATAAATTTGACCATCAGTTCAACAAAACAAATTTGTCCCATTTCATTTATCTTTTGTCTCTTTTTCAGTTTTATTGCCTTTTACCCAATCTATATAATATTAATTATTCATATCTTATTCTTATTCTTCTTATTTCTTATCCTTAATATCTCTACAAGCAACTCAGATCCGTTACCTCATACATAGGTTTAGGTTCATATTTATATACATATTCATTCATCACTTTTATATTCCTCCAAACTAACGAAAAAACAACAACAGCAAATATGGATCCAATAATCGCTACTAATGAATCTAACAACTTACCATCATCTTTCGACTCATGGATGTTTCAACCGGATGAAGATATTAAGCCAACTCTTACTTCAAAAGGTTCAACTACTTCTTTAAATTTATCAACTGCTTCATGTTCAACAACCTCTTCTTCTTGGTTTGAACCATTGGAAAACATTATTTCATCTGCTTCAAGTTCTTCAATGGCTTCTCCAATTAACGACCAATTATTTACAACAACTAATTCAAATTTAACTGGTATTCAAATCAAAGAAGAACCACAGCCTGATTTTTTCTCTACTAGTAATAGCAGTAATAATAATAACCCAAATTTTTTATCGTCAATCGATAACTTACTGAAAAAGGAGAAAGATGAAGAAGATACTAAATCAATTTCTAGACCAACAAGAAAGAGACTCACTCCACATCAAAGGCAAGCACATAATAAAATTGAAAAAAGGTATAGAATTAATATCAATACCAAGATAGCTAGATTACAACAAATTATTCCTTGGGTTGCTTCGGAACAAACAGCTTTTGAAGTTAGTGATTCTGTAAACAATCAATCTCAAGAAAACAGTAACAACCTGTTTACTGCTGCTGCTGCTGCTTCCGCTGCTACAACTGAAGTTGCCACTAGTACAAAATTAAATAAAAGTATGATTTTAGAGAAAGCTGTAGACTATATTCTCTATTTACAGAACAATGAACGTTTGTACGAAATGGAAGTAATGAGATTGAAGAACGAACTCGAAACATTAAAAAGATCAAAATAAAAAACAACAACATCACCTTTATATCTTTTTTCAAATTATAAAAAACCAAATGCATTTTTTTAACGAATTTTAACCATAAACATATTTTAGCACAGGATACAAAAAACACAAGCCAAAAAAAAAAACAGTAATAATATTATAAACGACTACCCTCCCACCTTTTTTTTTTAATGATAATACATATACACCAATATTAGTGAAGTTTTTTTTTTAGGACAAAAATATATACTTACATAACTCATATAAGATAAGATCATACTCGCATATTAAATCTCGCTCTCGCTTTCCTAAAATTAGGCAGTAGGTATATTTTTCTTCCGTTTCCAATTCGTTTCTAGTTTGTTTTATTAACCTTATGGTTCCTAGTTTAAGAAATTGTAGGGTGCGTGGGAATGTCCGTGGGGTCATTTTTTGTGACGTTGGTGACACAATTTTATTAAATACTCGAAGGATTTCTTTAAGAAGAACAAACTACTCAGATTCTTATGTATTTGGTTAATCACATGCACTGATCACCGTTGATAAAAATCAGTAAATAGTGATTAATAACCACTTGTCATACTTACTAATGTCTACATTGCCCATTTGGACTGTTTCTCAAACCCTCAAATTGGAGAGAGGCAACCAAACTGAACTACATTAATAATTACATATTCGCCTTATAATAATTTATAAGCAGTAATACAAACTCCGGTAATATTTCATGCTTATTAACCATTATCTTGTGAAGAAGTACGTACTAAACCTTAATTTGCAAACACCCGGGGTGTATGACTTTATCAAGTCAAAATGTCGATCTAGCGCATTGTCTATCGAATATACTCTTTCATATCACAATACAGATTACTAATTCACTTCAGTTATTTGAATTTCCTTATATCTTAATGGGGTGTCCCGTTATGGGGGGTTTCTGCACCTCACTTTCTTTTCCTGCAATCACAATCTTATATCAAATTTCGCTCCAGCTTTTCCGTGTAAAATGAAAGAAAAATTTTTTTTTCACAGCACCAAAAAAAAATAATTAAATTTAATAAATCAACGCAGCGCAATGAAAGCAGCTTTTACCCAAATTAGGCAAAGTTATTACTTATTCCATATCCTTTCATTTTGTATCTCTACGTTCCATTCATAGCAAATGTTGCTTCTACTATATGGCACAGCCTAAAGAGTCAAGCCTTCATCGATAACAAAATTTTTTTTTTTACCTACACCGATTATCATATAGTAATGGGATATACGTTAACGCGATCATCTTCCCGCACAATTTTTCATTTTTTTATTTCAATCAATTCATCGATCACGAAAATAGAGATACCTCTTTTTGCAAGGACTCACTAACTTCCTCCTAACATTAACTAAACATCTTGTTCATTTGTAATCCTTTCTTTTACTCGAACTTCACTACCTTTTTGATATAAACCTCACCTTTTTCTTGCCAATTTCTTACTTTTTTTTTCAGGCTCCAAAAAAATTTTTTTTTTTTTCACTTAGTTTCTTTTTATCTTACTACAATTTCACCTTTTATATAAGCGAATTATACTTATATAAAACATCCATTGAAAAAAACCATAACCGTCAATTCAAGGTAAAACCATTTTGGAAAATTTTCGTCTTATCTCATTGCATCAAGTTATATCAAACATATCTGAAACATTTTCAAAACGAAAAAACTTAAACTCAGCGCCTATTACCAAAAAACAAAAACTTTTACTATAGCATATCTCAATAATGTACATAGACGAATCTTCAAATTTCATGTTTAATCAATCCGCATCGATGTCGCAAAACCAATACAAGCCTCAACATCTAGACAAAAATATTTATTTTGGTTCGTTGCAGTCCGTAATAAATCATCCCGACCTCATTAGAGATGAAAATATTAGAATCTTTATCGGTGTCGATATCGAGACCGAACAAATGGCAGAAATATACAATAGTCCACTCATATCAAACTTATACAATTCAAAAGATGATATTATAATGGTAAATTTTGATTCTAAATTTACAAATAATTTGAGCATAAACTCAAATAGCATAGAGACTCTAAACCAAAAAAATTTTCAAAATGAAAGTGTAACATTATACAATTGGAATAATACTCGTGTCTTAAATTTACTGATAGATACAGTGATTGCGGCAAATAAATTAAATAACATAGACGATACCCAATATAGAAAATCAAATATCTTAACTATGGAAAACTTGGAAAAATTTCAATGCTTTAATGATTTGATTACTCTTTTTTCAATGGCAAACTCAAATGCCAAGATGTTAGTATTTGCCAATGATGAAAATAATGAAAATTTGATTACATTATTAATTTCATCTATGTTAAGAAAGGACCCAAATGTCAAGATTCTCGATGCTTTACAATTTATTAAAAGTATTAAATCGGATACCAGTAATGAGGGCCTCAGGGAAGAAAAAGTTTTCTGGTGTAGTGGATTATTAAATTATCACGAAACTGTTAGAAAAAATTATATGTCATGGGGTATAAATTCTAAAAACAACACCATATACAATAACAACAACGTCATTTCTAACCAAAAGAGAAGTATGAGATTTGACAGTAACAATTCAAACGACTCAAATAATTTGATGAAATCTAAAGCGGCCGATCCAATGATCAAAATTGCTAGATGTAAAAGAGCTCGTTCAGATTAACTTCACTCATAATTCATAAATAATATCACAACGAACACAACCATAACTCTTCTTTACCATTTAAAAAGAACTGTATCTTATTATATCTTCTTCTATTCTCATGTAATTCTACATATATATATTAACTCATTTTTATTCAGAAAACCAAAAACTAATAATGATTTATTTCCAAACTACTCCATGTTCTGTCACTCGTTAACCATTAAAAGACCAATAAACCCATACTTCATATAGCATTTATCTTAGACATCGTGAATTATGATCTTAAAATTTTTTCGTTATTTTTTCAAGTGAAAAAAAGTGAAAAATTAATTAATGGTGTTCCGATGATTTGAAATCGAAAGCTATATTTGTAATACATATACAATAGTACATACATTTTCAAGTAATAAGTTTCCATATTTAAAGGTTGACAAAAACTATAAATACATTTTTTTGGGATTGTTAACAATGGCTAAAAAGAGTAAGAAAAATCAGGATAATTACTGGGACGAGGACTTCGAGGAAGACCAACCACAAGCTGAAGAAATTGGCGCCACCCCAGAAACAACTCCTGCCTTAGATTCTACTGAATCTACTGCCGAACCAGTTGAAGCAGGTGCTGATGATGTCGCTGAAGATTTCATGTCAGCTTTAAAGAACTCTAAAAAAAAACAAGCCAAGAAAGTTGAAGAAGAAGATGCTAAGCCAAAATTAAAGTCTAAGAAGGAGAAGGAAAAGGAGAAGAAAGAAAAGGAAAAACAAAAGAAGAAGGAACAAGCAGCTAAAAAGAAAGCTCAACAACAAGCTCAAAAGGAAAAGAATAAGGAATTAAATAAAAAGAATGCCGAAGCTGCTGCCGCTAAGAAGAGCGACGATAAGAAATCCGATGATAAAGAAGAAACCTCAACTACAAAGACAGCTAAAAAACCTGCTAAGAAAGTTCCAGCTGGTTTAGCTGCTTTGAGAAAGCAATTAGAATTGAAAAAACAATATGAAGAACAAGAGAGACAAGCCAGAGAAGAGGAAGAAAGATTAGAAAAGGAAGAAGAAGAAAGGTTAGCTAAAGAAGAAGAAGAAAAAGAAAAAAATAGACAGTTGAAGAAGGAAAAGGAAAAAGCTAAACGTGAAAAGTTAAAGGCTGAAGGTAAATTATTAACCAAGAAACAAAAGGAAGAAAAAAAATTACTAGAAAGAAGACGTGCTGCCCTTCTAGCATCTGGTAATATTAAGGTTGCTGGTTTAGCTAAGGCTGAAACAAGCAATTCTACTGATGCTGAAAAGAAACCAAAGAAAATTGTTTACTCCAAAAAGAAGAAGAGAGCTACTGATAACGCTGATAACTCTAAAACATCTACTACCTCCATCAAGAAAGAACAAAATATCGAAGAAGAGGCTGGTGAAGAAAATGAAGATGTTTTGATTGATGATTGGGAAAACTTAGATTTAGGTGAGGAAGAAGACGAAGAAGAAGCTGAAGGCGAAGAAGAAGAAACCAAGGCTAAAACTGAAACTCTGAACGAATCTGAAACCCAAGAAACTTCCTCTGTAGAACCAACTTCCTCTCAAACTGCCAAAGCCAAGGAAGCAGAAGAAGTTATTGAAGAAATTTCTAGAGGCAACTCCGCTACTCCTTCAAATCCAAATAAAAAGGACTTACGTTCTCCAATTTGTTGTATCTTAGGTCATGTCGATACTGGTAAAACAAAATTATTAGATAAGATTAGACAAACTAATGTCCAAGGTGGTGAAGCTGGTGGTATTACCCAACAAATCGGTGCTACCTATTTCCCAATTGATGCCATCAAGACAAAGACTGCTGCTATGGCTAAATATGAAAAGCAAACTTTTGATGTTCCAGGTTTGTTAGTCATTGATACTCCAGGTCACGAATCTTTCTCCAATTTACGTTCCAGAGGTTCTTCTCTATGTAATATCGCCATCTTGGTTATTGATATAATGCATGGTTTAGAACAACAAACTATTGAATCCATCAGATTATTAAGGGATAGAAAGGCTCCTTTCATTGTTGCTTTAAACAAAATTGATAGATTATATGATTGGAAAATAACTCCAAACAATTCATTCAGAGACTCTTTCGAAAAACAACCAAGAGCTGTTAAAGAAGAGTTCCAATCAAGATTAAACAACATTCAACTAGCTTTAGCTGAACAAGGTTTAAATTCCGAATTATACTTCAACAATAAGAATATGGCTAAATACGTCTCTATTGTTCCAACTTCTGCTGTTACAGGTGAAGGTGTACCAGATTTATTATGGTTATTATTAGAGTTAACTCAAAAGAGAATGTCTAAACAATTGATGTATTTGTCTCACGTTGAGGCTACTATCTTAGAAGTCAAGGTTGTTGAAGGTTTCGGTACTACCATCGATGTTATCTTATCCAACGGTTACTTAAGAGAAGGTGACAGAATTGTACTGTGTGGTATGAATGGTCCTATTGTAACAAATATCAGAGCTCTATTAACTCCTCAACCACTACGTGAGTTACGTTTGAAATCTGAATATGTTCATCACAAGGAAGTCAAGGCTGCATTAGGTGTTAAGATTGCAGCTAATGATTTGGAAAAAGCTGTCTCCGGTTCTAGATTATTAGTTGTTGGTCCAGAAGACGATGAAGAGGAAATGATGGATGATGTTATGGATGATTTGACTGGTTTATTAGATTCTGTCGATACATCTGGTAAGGGTGTTGTTGTACAAGCATCGACATTGGGTTCATTGGAAGCCTTATTAGACTTCTTGAAGGATATGAAGATTCCAGTTATGTCAATCGGTTTAGGTCCAGTTTATAAGCGTGATGTCATGAAAGCAAGTACGATGTTGGAAAAAGCACCTGAATATGCTGTTATGTTATGTTTTGATGTGAAGGTTGATAAGGAAGCCGAACAATACGCTGAACAAGAAGGTATTAAGATCTTTAATGCTGATATTATTTATCATTTATTCGATGCTTTCACAGCTTACCAAGAGCAATTATTGGAACAACGTCGTAAGGATTTCTTAGATTACGCTACATTCCCATGTGTCTTACAAACTTTACAAATTATCAATAAACGTGGTCCAATGATTATTGGTGTTGATGTTATCGAGGGTACATTAAAGGTTGGCACTCCAATTTGTGCTGTAAGATCTGATCCAGTTACTAAGGAAAGAATGATTTTGGCTTTAGGTAAAGTTATGTCTTTAGAAATTAATCACCAAGCTGTTCCAGAAGTCAAGAAAGGTCAAACTGCTGCCGGTGTAGCCGTTCGTCTAGAGGATCCATCTGGTCAACAACCAATCTGGGGTCGTCATGTTGATGAAACCGACACTTTGTACTCTATGATATCTAGAAGGTCCATTGACACTTTGAAGGATGCTGCATTTAGAGATCAAGTTACCAGATCTGATTGGTTATTGATCAAGAAATTGAAGCCAGTATTCGGCATTGAATGATTTCGATGAAACGCTCATGAAACGTTTTCTACTCTAATTATTACTAGCAGTGATGTAAAAAATAGAGCATATAAATTACTACAAAAAATCACATTTAATCTGTATATCTCAACCTTTGTTTATTAAAATTTCTGTATCGGTTCTACATTTCTCTTCAGCAACTCTTACGCATCGAGAATTTTGAGCTTGCATTAAAGCTGCAACCCTACTACTGTTCACGAAAATACAAAATCTCGACTAGTTAGGTTTTCAGTTGCAAGTATTTATAACTTGAATGTGAGTTTTGATCTTTTATTTGATAATCTTAATAGTAACTTCAGTTCAAACAATATAAATTATAAAATGTTAGAAAGTCACGTGCATCCTGTGTCGCCGGTACTGAAAGAAAAAAAAATTCTGAAAAATTTTTCGTTTTTCTGCAGACAATCATATAATCTCATCGCAAAAATAAAGACCTAGTACATAATATATTGAAGATTCTATTTGGTATAAGAAAGTGAAACTTTAGTATTTGAAATATAAATAAACTATAATACCAAAATATTAAACAAGTATGGCTCAAGTTAAAAGAACAGCAGGAGAAATTCAAACTGCTAGGTTCATTAAAAAGCACAAGAAGCATGTCAAAAACCCTTTCGAGGATGATATTTCTAATTGTATTGTCCGTGTGCCAATATCATTATATGTGTCCTTGGCACCATTATATTTACAGACTCCATTACAAGGTATTATGAAGCAACATCTAAATCCAATGGTTATGAAATATAACAGTAATGTTGGTGGTGTTGTTCTGGGTTATGAAAAGTTGGAAATTTTGAATGCTGATCCACTAGAAGAAGATAAAGAAGATAAGTCAAGTAAATTAGTCAAAGTTAGTCCAGATACTCCTTTTGGCTTTACATGGTGTACAGTCGAATTATTTGTTTGGCAACCACAAGTTGGAGATGTTTTAGAAGGTTACGTTTTTATCCAATCCGCATCTCATATTGGTTTATTAATTCATGATGCTTTTAATGCAAGTATTAAGAAGAACAACATACCACAAGATTGGACTTTTATACGTAACGAAGAGCAATTTACTGAAGGTGAGGACAGTCGAGATGAGAATGAGGCCGCTGACAACGCAAAGAACAACAGATCACAATCGATGGGATACTGGGTAGACAGTAATGGTCAACGAGTTGATGGGAAGTTAAAATTTACTGTAAGGAACGTCTATACCACAGGAAGAGTCGTTTCTGTGGAGGGGACTCTACTGGATGATTCATTTTTGGAAAATAATGGTCAACGTTCGCAAATAGATAACTTACCGGTTGTATCAAATAAGAAGATAGTTTTTGATGAAGAGGTAGAATCTGAAAATAAAGAAAGTCATAAGGATTTGAAATTATCTGAAGTTAAAGAAGATAATGGTTCTGAAATTGTCTACGAGCAAAACACAAGCGAAAGTGATAGTAGTAGTTCCAGTGATAGCGATTGAATTTATGAAAAATAGCTAACAAAAGTTTTTATAATCGATAGAAAAGACTTTACATATATATTTTTTGTACATTTTTTGTATATTTATAATCAATAAAATCAAATTAAAACAATAACATATCTTTATCTTATCTAAGAAGAGAATGTGATCAAACTACTGGTAAACAAAACAGACAATAAAATCGAAAACAAAGCCTAACAAGTACCTTGGAAATTTTCCAGAATTAAATGTTACCAGATTAAAGATTAATAACAAAATTAAGAAGTAGAAATAATCATAAAATAACGTTCAAAAATAAAAAAAAAATAAAATAATTTATAATAAATAGAATATTACCACCCAAATATGACGAACAGTTTCTTACAAATATTTTGCAAAATTACTATCTTCTAACCATCCAACCTTTTCAAATGCAGCATATAACCTCGAAGCCTTATTAACATCAATCCTACAAGCCTTTTGTGCATCAGTTCTTCTGAAAGGTAAATCCCTTTTATATCTATGATACTTCTCTAAAAATAATCTCCTCTTTGAGTCAAGATATAAATCACAAGGTAACCTTAAAATTTGTGCCAACTGTAACTCAGCTGGATGTAATAACGACTTTAACGGGTCATGTGATAGATCCATTTGCGAACCCTTCCAGTCTACCTTTAAACTTCTATCGTTATTTGGAGGCAATGTACTTGTGGATGGAGAATAGTCGGGCAGTTTTTCCCATGACATATTTGGAATGTATTGAGGAACGCTATTAACGGCATTCATTGAGGCTAATGGAGATGATACAGCAGGTGTAGCTCTTCTTATTTTATGGACTGGAGTAGTTGGTCTTTTAATAGATTCTGGACTACTTATACTGCCATCTTCTGTAAGCATCTCGTCATCATCAGATATCTTGGCGGGTCTTCTTATAACACGTCTTGAACGATGTCTTCTTTCAACATCTGAATTAGATGTTCTATAAGATCTTCTTGAAGTGGACGCGTTCATGTTCGATATAATATTATTCTGTATGTTATTATTACGATTATTAGAATCAAACATCCTGTATGCAGATAAAAAATTGTGAGTATTGTAACGATAACGTTTGGTAGTCAATCCTTGTTTCCATACTGCTTTTACAACTATACCATTAACATTTGAATTTGACTTTTCCGGTGAAATAGCTGACAATTTTGGAGACAATGGTGGAGATGGAATCGATCTATCTTCCAACATATTGTCTATTCCAAATAAATTCGGTTCGCTTCTAGATTCAAAAGGAGATACCAGTAGGCGCGCTCCTATATTAGATCTAACATGTTCACAAGCGTTGTTATGTTCATCCGTAACCAATTGAACTTTTCTTTGTAAAAGATGAAGCATAGAATCAGATTTTGGTAAAACTGAGGTGTTTAATTGAAGATGTTCTGGTCTGGGAGAATTCAATTCCATAGCTACTTGATTGATTGTATTATATTTTATTTTAAATAAATTAGGAATGAAGTAAATTTTTTTTCCTAAAAAAAATATTCTTTGTGTTTTTGTGATTGCTGGGAGACTCAATTGCTTATTAACTTGGCGAAAAAGTAATTAGTAACTGAATTGAAATATATGTTCTTTAGGATTGTTATAAAAACATGTAAAAGGGAGCGAAATTACTTAACTCATCTATTTAAATAGAAAATTACAGAAACAAGGAATATAACAATGCTATGCGATGCGATGACTTGGGCAAAACTTGTTTCTTAATCTGCTCACACTCTTCTTTTTTCTCTTCAAAAGCAATAAGAAAAAGAAATTCTAGATCCGGTCTCATGATTATTGCATCGGACAAATAACGAGAGAAATTCCGCACGGCTGCTATCGGGGAAGAAAAGCACAAAGCAGGGGCCCATCAGTGTCGATCTTTTCCGTGGAGACGTTCGCTGCAGAAGCACCATGATTAGCTCATCGCCTACCCAGAAAGGCAATCTCCGTGGCGGAAAACCCCCGTTTCTTTTTTTTTTTTTCCTTTTTCGTCTTTTCTTTTTACAGTTTTACGTTAGTGGATTAGCAGGATTGTATGCGACATCGAAGAGGTCTTTGATTAGATCATCGATTTCATTACTTAGCGAAAAGTCGTGTGTGTAATTGGTGTTACTTACTTGATTCAAACCTTGCTTTTCCAGATCCATCTCAAGGTCGCTGTCACCTTGAAGTCTGCGGGGTAAGATATATGCTGGGTAAAACTCATGTGTAAAGATATCGCTGAAGAATTTTAGTCGTGTGTCCCATTTTTCATTATCATGTTCTGAAATATTATCCAATTCTCTCAATTTTCTAAGACAATTGATTGCCAGAAGGCAGGCATATAATTGAAAAAGTGTTGCTTTTCGATAACTACCAAATTTGCTTCTGAAATTATCAAAAAGGGTTTTTAAATCATCTATAATTTCAATGACAACTGTCTTAGACTCAAGCGAATCCTCAATGAATGGCTTATTAAACGTCAACCTCACAATATAGTAATAGTACCAAAAATATGAAATTGTGGGATCTGTGGAGACATCGGGATTTTTCAGTAAATTCTTGGACCATTTCAAAAATTCTGGTAATGACTGTCTCCAATTGTAAACTTGCGAATTGAATTTATTCAAATATTCGACCTTGGAATTCGTTTCATCACTTTCTATAAAAATTTTGCACGTAAAAATTTGAACAATTCTTGACAAGATAATTAGATTTTTCAATGGTAACGATATTTGTAGCACATGTCTGCCAACAAATCTAAACTCTTCAGTACCTTCCACTTCGGGTAACTCGTCAGATTCAGGTATCGTCGAGTTACTAACACTAAGTGTAGAGGTCCTACCTAACATCAGGCATATAAAATGATCTGCAATATAGCAACCCCAATATATTCTTGACCTAATCTCCAATTCACTTTGTGTTAATTGACTTTTAGAATCATCAGTATACCAAACTTTTGGGTCAAGCTGAAATCCCATATCGTAACCAACTCTAATGGCTAGACCAGAAAAATACCATGCTTGTTGGTTGTCACCTTTACCTAATTCATAAAATGCTAAACAGAAAAGAGCCTGGACTGTGGTTATGAGTGCTGTACTATTTTCATCAAAGACTAGTTTCAATAACATGGATTTACTCTTTTCATAATATATTTCTGACATGCTTTGTAATTCAGGTGATAACCTTGAGCCGATAGCACACATCGCATAAATTAGTTCAATTGAACAATAGTGCGAATCGTCATAGTTATTTTTAGCATGGTTAAAGAACCCGTATAGAAAACTCTCTCTATGGACAAAAATGAAATGACCGGGATATAACCATCTATAAAAATTAGACAATGCTTTCAGAATCATCGGATCGTTATTAATTAGATTTGGGTTCATGGAATCAGTTGTTCTTTTGATAACCGTAGTTTTAAGGTCGGATATACGTTCTTTTGAGCTTTCGTTATTATTGTTATTGCCATTAAGTAAACCATTTATCGATGGTGTGGAACTACTAGATGAGTCAACCGAGGTGATGGAAGCAAATGATCCGGTCGATACAGGAGGCGCAGGTCTATACGTCACAGGTCCTTCTGGATATAAACTTCCCTTTACAAATGATTTTTTTTTCTTTTCCTGAAATGATGTTGTTTCATCAGGCCTTTTTCTGATCAATGGTGGAGAGACAGAAGGGCTTAAATTCAAACTTGACTTATTCGGTAGCGGTGACTGATATGCTGATATACCTGATTTGCTACTCATTAATAAGGACTCATGTATTGGGGAACTTATACTATTTCTAGTTGGCGGAGGCAAGACTGTTGAGACTTCCTGTTCTGTGTTCAGAAGATCTGTTATTACGTCTCCAATCATCATTTTATTTAACATTTGTTCATCATTGGGATAAACTTTATCCACGATCTTTTTTAGATTAGACTCTAAGTTTGCGATATGACATTCTAATGATTTGACATATGATGATGTGTATCTTTTCTTCCTCAAATCTTCTTCGTTAATGTTACATTCTATCGCTAGTTTAGCACAGCTACTGCATGGGAAACCAAGATCACACTTCTTCCTTCTTTTTCGACAATTAGTGCACGCAAGCCTTTTCTTACCAGTTGGACCAAATATTATCGGCCTGGGTGTTCCCCTTCCCTTCTGAGCAATATCTGAATTTTCAGACCTTGCTAAGTCTAACTCTGAATCAGATTCAAGTTTGGATTGGTCTAGTTTATTCATTACAGGCTGTCTGGTTTGTGGATCTTTTGAAGGCATGCAAGATTCACTTGCGGATATATACAATTTTGTGTTGCTGATATTCTCAAGGTGATTATACATCACCTACTTGTTAATTCAAGGAGGTACTTTGGTAGTACTTCGTCTCAATTATCTCTATAACGGTTAAAACAAGTGATTTAACTTTTTTTCTGGTTTCAAATAAATCGCACATGTTAGTTTTTATTTCTTATCAACACAATTTTAAACTTTACATTATTTCAATGCCGGAAAAAATATTTGATGTCTTCCTTCGCGAACTCTGAGTAGAATATTTCGATGTCAAAATTTTTTTTTTATTGTGCCTTACCAAACAGCTGAAGAAGAGTCAAGTAAATTCAAGAATCCCTTGAACAACATTTCTGTATTTATTATACGTTTACATATTTTTCTAGATATTAAAATACTCTTAGATGTAGACACTTTGGTTGCATCATAATTCGTCGTGCCAATAATCTTCAAAGTCGTCACCGTCGTTTTCTTCTGTTTGTCTACTTTGGCTAGATTCAGCTGAACCCTTGGTTTTGTAGTAATTAGAAATTTCACTATTTAAAATTTGGTTCCATTTAAGTACAAATTCTTCACTATAAGTTAGCGGTTTACCCAATTTTCTGGCAATTCTGCCCAATGGAATTTCAAGCTGAATATCATTTAGTAGATCCTGATCGATGTTCGTTAGGGAATGTGTACTGGCGGTAAGTCTTTGGTAATGAATTCTTAATCTATCACCAGTATGAGTTTCCCTCAGTGTCTTCAAGTTGATTAGAATTGAAGGTGTTATTGAATAAAAGTCTAATCCATTGTCTTTCAACATCTTGGCCCAATATCCCTCAGACCAGTATCCACGACCTGCCATTTTGAAAAGGCTGAATGCCTGCTTCTTGTTCTGTGTACCTACCATCATGGCGTATGGATCTAGCGGAGTAGAGGTTGGTGACATATACAATACTTTTGAGATATCTTTGGGGAATATAACATCAGCGAATAAAATTTTAGAAACGTCCATTCTTCTTGAAACAAATCTTTGGGGCCTCAACCAAGTAGGCCATTCATACTTTATAAATTTGATTATACTATTAAAATCATTTTCATGCCTGTTAAAGGTTTCTACCCAATCCCTAAACTCTTGTTTGATCTGTGGAGAATCCAGTATCCAAAAAGTGACTTTCGCATCATTATTTTGAGAACTTAAATTGGATAAAATTGACAAAATCATATTCTTGTAAATAGCCTCTTCCTTCTCACTTTTCAAAACTGTGAATATATTGATATCATCGCTCATTACTTTGTCCGATGAAATCATTTCGTTATTCAATTGCTTTATTTTAACAAATATTTTATGAGCATTGAATGTTGACAATGTAAAGTTCTTCATCGGTAGATAATCCGAGTAACCGTTTAAAGAAAATGACACTACTTCGTAATTTGGATCCAATGGATTACATCTTACGGTATATCCTTTATCCAATTTAGGAACATGAAATTGGCCATAACCAAATGTTGTCATGGTAATTAATTTGTCTACAATATCCCCATTTGTGTTAACCAATTCTAATTCAACTCCTCCTAGTCCATTAACTTCACCCTCAGATAGCCACACTTTCTCATCAAAAACATGAACTTCAATCATTAAACTGTTCAGCTTGTTGATGTCAGAAAGGGAAAACTGTGCTGGCGTATCAACTTCAGCATCGAAATTCTCCAAAATTTCAACAGGTATGCTCTTAGAATATCCTTGATCTAAGAAAACTCTTTCTATCGGAACTATCACCATCTTCTCAGTAGGCAATAGTACTATTTTAATGTTTATGAAATCAAAGTCTTGAATGATAGAAGTAAGTGACAATAATTTCTGTGATCTTTCTTCCAAGGGATCTAAAATGAGGAGCAGTTCAATTGGCTTCAAAGCTTCAGTTGTCTTCTCGAAAATAGTAAAATTATTCGTAGAGAGTAACTTTTCTAAATCCATTCTAGCAAGTGTGCTTTCCGTTCTAAATTCTAAACCATTCTGATAGATTTGGTTACCATGATAAAATAACTTGGTCAATATCGCAGATGTCATCTCAATTAAATCAGTATCAATTTTTGATTCTGTAAACGATTTAGATATATGGTCTATGGCTAATACAGAATCTAAAGTTCTTGTGGCCTCTTTCTGAATTATAGACTGATATTGAGTCGTTGTCGGAACTTCTTTACTATCTAAATGAATGAATCTCCCATTTACTACCAAAAAGGAGCCGGATTTCAAGTATTGTAATGGAATATCTGGAAGCCAATTTTGTAATATATTGATACCAATAGATTTTTCAGAACTACAATCTGCATTCTTCTTGACTACTTTAATCAGGTCCTTCAATTTGTCATTAATTTGTTCTTTCTGCTTTATAATCTTTCGTAGGTTCAACCAGTTCGATGATTTAGGGTTACCATCATGAATAATTCTGAGTCTTACACCGGCAAATTTTATATTTATGAGGTTCTTAAATTTTCGAAGGTCCATGTAATTATCAAAATTTCCGACCAAAGTGACTGTGTGAAGCACATTATAATCTTCTGAGGTTATATATTCAATAGTATTATCACTTGGTATTTCAGCTATGGCGTCATTATCCATGGTCGTGTACAAGGAGTTAGCAAAGTATTCTGGAATATATTTCAAGTGTCTGCTACTAGCAGATTTAAAGTGCAAAATACCTCTAACATCAATATCATCATCACTTTTTGCTCCTTTTCTTATGGACATATTATTAATTTCATCTCTTATAAATGCCACATCCTTTTTAATAGTTTTTGCAATTAAGTAATTCCAGGTATTTCTTTTGAATGGGTAAATTTCACCATTTATAGAAATCGAGGTTTCGTAAATTTGTAAGTTCTTCAATAATTTAGGAACGTTGGGTTTATCTTTAAAGGTGACAAAAGTAAATTCGTCATCCTCCATTTCAATTCCATCAGTTTCCAATTTTTTCAAATAATTTTGTAAATCCTCAAGACTGGTTCTTTTCAATTGGTATATTTTTTCAATAATGTCTTCAGTAACATTGTAAACATCATCGTCATCATCATCATCATCACGGTTCTTATTAGAGAAACTGTTTAATGGTAAAAGACCGATACGCTGAGGGTAACCTTGTCCGGTGACTGTAATTGCTCTATTTAAACCCATCAAGGCTTCCTTGGTATCTACTTTGTCCAGTTGACTGAAATCAATAATGAAAATAATCTCATTCCAATTTTTTCTATATTCTGGCAATTCACCAAATTTTGATTTATCAAAAAAGGAAGAGATATTAGTTCCTAACGTATTGTATTGTGCATCCTTTTCAATATCATTGAAGTATATCACGCTATCTGAAAACCCGGGAATTCTGTGTAGATCGACTTTAACCGGTTGCGATGCTTCCAAATTAGGAAGTGATATTTCGGAGTATTTTTTAAGCAACTCCTTAGCTGCTTGAATGTTAAATTGGGGATCAATTTTTTTTAGAATTTTTTCAAGCTTTAGTAATCTCTGCAGTTCATTGTTCATAAAGTTTGCCAGGGTATACTGATTTAATTGAGAAAATATCATATTTTGCCCATTTATATACATACCCAATAAATTATAATCGATACCATTCTTTTTCAACAATTCATTGCTAGACAGTAGACGATCCTTAGAGCTTTGTTCTATATCTGTAGCTATTAACTGGGAGAGGATCAGAGGGAAATTGTTGATCAGTGATTTAGAATAAGACAATGTTTCAGTTAAATTTTTTGATTTAGCAAAATAGTTTGCAATTATTGAAGTTACCTTCATATCTAAATCTTCCAACTCATCCTCTGTAGGAATGACAGGAACTTCATCAATTTTATTAAAACGGGTGGGAATATTTAGTGACACATTAGGATCATTCAATAGACTAACAAAATTAGTGCTATTTTTCAATGTTAAACTCAATGGCAATTGGGGGTTGGGATTTGTACTTGTATAGTTCAAGGAACAGGTGGATCTCCAAATGTATCTCAATTTCGAATCAGGCTGAGTTGCTTCTGAGTACAGGTTCCTGTTAAACTCATTAAATTCCTCAATATTAACTCCAGGGCATCCATAAAGAACAACTACTGGAGCCAAGGGGTTTGACCCAATAATTATATCATCATTGCCTTTGATTATTCGTGCATCCGGGATGGCTAATTGGTTTTTCAATTCGTTTGATTTTAAGTAGAATGAATCATCTGATTTAGTGTATTTCTTACCATTTAGCATGAAGTAATTGGTATTATCCAATATCATAGTGTCATCAGTTGAAGGAAATCCAGTTGGGTATATACTGTAATATAGACCAAAAATATCAGAAAAGACATCCTGTTTGTAATGGTATTTAAGTAGATATCTAACGGTATCTGGAAGGGCCCATTCTTCGACAACCGATTCCGGCGGCAAATATTCCTCGAGGTCATTCGTAGAATCCAATTGCATAATAACCGGATACAATTCATTCAACATAGTGTTATGTTTACCGCCTACAATGGTCTTCAATATAGACCAAGCCCTAAGTGACTCAGGAACACCGAATGTATTACCATCTATGCTGGCAGTAACTAATTCAATAGCAAAAATTTGGGCAATATAACATGCCAGCAACACAACTACAGTATACCTCACAACCATATCAGTTGACACAACTACCCAATGCTCAAAAACACCCTTCCAGGTCCCTTAAACACTCAAGTCATAACACATCTTCCTCTTCATATTATAATAGATATCTCAGGTTCCCAATCACTCTCCACGTATTTTGTTACCCGCAAAAAAAAGAAAAATTTTAGTTTGAAAAATTTAATCCGATTATGGAAGCGCAGAGTGATTATTGTATTATGTAAAAAAGTAATAGACTCAAGTCATTACTTTTTGACGGTGGTTTGTTTCTGGTACAAGGATGTTTACTTTTTATATATTCTCTTAGTTAGTTGTCGATAATATATTTATATATATTTACTATAATAATATAGCAGTATTATTGTAGAATATTTGTTTGTTGCGTTCTCATTCCAAACCTTCCAAATACACTTCAATTAAAACGATATCTCCTACTTTATTAAGAAGAAGCTCTATTTCCTCTTTGCCCAGGTTCAGGAATACTTACACTACGATCAACACACAAATAAAAAGGATGTCTCCAATTAACAATTCCGAACAATGGACAGCTCAGAAGGTTCGTAACACTTTCTTAGATTATTTTAAATCAAAAGAACATAAGTTCGTTCCATCATCACCTGTTGTCCCCTTTGATGATCCAACCTTATTATTTGCCAATGCTGGTATGAATCAATATAAACCTATCTTTTTAGGTACTGTCGATCCTTCTTCTGATTTCTACACTTTAAAGCGTGCTTACAACTCTCAAAAGTGTGTCAGAGCTGGTGGTAAACATAATGATTTAGAGGATGTCGGTAAGGATTCTTACCATCACACCTTTTTCGAAATGTTAGGTAACTGGTCCTTTGGTGACTATTTCAAAAAGGAGGCTATCTCTTACGCTTGGGAGTTATTAACTGAAGTCTATGGTATCCCAGCAGACAGATTATATGTCACCTACTTCGAAGGTGATGCTAAACAAGGTTTAGAACCAGACACCGAAGCTCTGCAACTTTGGAGAGATGCTGGTGTTCCAGAAGATCATATCTTACCAGGTAATGCCAAGGACAATTTCTGGGAAATGGGTGACCAAGGTCCATGTGGTCCATGTTCAGAAATCCATTATGACAGAATCGGTGGCAGAAACGCCGCTTCTTTAGTCAACATGGATGATCCAGATGTCTTAGAAGTTTGGAATTTGGTCTTTATTCAATTTAACAGAGAATCAGATGGTACTTTGAAGTCTCTACCAGCCAAGCATATCGATACCGGTATGGGTTTCGAAAGATTGGTTTCCGTTTTACAAGATGTCAGATCCAATTATGATACCGATGTCTTCCAACCTTTATTTGCTCGTATTCAAGAAATTACCAATGCCAGACCATATGAAGGTAGATTTGGTGATGAAGATAAGGATAACATAGATACCGCATACAGAGTCTTAGCTGATCATGTTCGTACCTTAACTTTTGCTTTAGCTGATGGTGGTGTACCAAACAACGAAGGTAGAGGTTACGTTTTAAGACGTATTTTAAGAAGAGGTGCCCGTTACGCTCGTAAATACATGAATTACCCAATTGGTAATTTCTTCTCCACTTTAGCTCCAACTTTAATCGCTCAAGTTCAAGACATTTTCCCAGAAGTCGCCAAGGATCCATCCTTCTTATTTGAAATTTTAGATGAAGAAGAAGCTTCTTTCTCCAAGACTTTAGATCGTGGTGAAAGACTTTTCGAAAAATATGCGAAGGCTGCTTCTGAAACTGAATCTAAGACTTTAGACGGTAAGCAAGTTTGGAGGTTATACGACACTTACGGTTTCCCAGTCGATTTAACTGAATTGATGGCTGAAGAACAAGGTCTAAAGATTGATGGACCAGGTTTCGAAAAAGCTAAACAAGAATCTTATGAGGCCTCCAAGAGAGGTGGTAAAAAGGATAATGACACTTTGATCAAATTAAATGTTCACGAATTGAATGAATTGAACGAAGCTAACGTTCCAAAGACTGACGATTCTGCTAAATACGGTTTTGAAAACATTGAAAGTAAAATTCTAAGATTACATGATGGTTCAAAATTTGTCGATGAAATCACAGAACCAGGTAAGAAATTTGGTATCCTATTAGACAAGACTTGTTTTTACGCTGAACAAGGTGGTCAAGAATATGACACTGGTAAAATTGTCATTGACGATGCTGCCGAATTCAACGTCGAAAATGTTCAATTATACAACGGGTTCGTCTTCCACACTGGTACTTTAGAAGAAGGTAAACTTTCTGTTGGCGACCATATCATTGCTTCTTATGATGAACTTCGTCGTTTCCCAATTAAAAACAACCACACTGGTACCCATGTCTTAAATTTTGCTTTAATGGAAACTTTAGGTAACGATGTTGATCAAAAAGGTTCCCTTGTTGCTCCAGAAAAATTGAGATTCGATTTCTCCCATAAGAAAGCTTTGACCATGGACGAACTACGTAAAGTTGAAAATATCTCTAATAAGCAAATTAAGGATAATTTAACTGTTTACTACAAGGAAGTCCCATTAGATTTAGCCAAGTCTATTTCCTCGGTTCGTGCTGTTTTTGGTGAAACCTATCCTGATCCAGTTCGTGTTGTTTCCATTGGTAAACCTATTGAAGAGTTATTAGCAAACCCAACCAACGAAGAGTGGCACAATTATTCCGTTGAATTCTGCGGTGGTACTCATGTCGCCAAGACTTCTGATATTAAATATTTCATCATTTTAGAAGAAAACGGTATTGCCAAGGGTATCAGAAGAATTGTTGCTGTCACAGGTTCAGAAGCTTTTGAAGCTCAAAGAATTGCTACTGAATTCGACAATGAGTTAACTGCTGCTGAAAAGCTGCCGTTCTCTCCATTAAAGGAAAAGAAGTTAAAGGAATTAGGTGTCAGATTAGGTCAATTATCTATTTCCGTCATTTCCAAGCATGAATTAAAAGAAAAATTCAACAAAATTGAAAAGTTAGTTAAGGATGAAGTTAAATCTAGAGCCAAGAAGGAGGCCAAGCAAACTTTGGATGAAGTCAAGAATTACTTTGAAGAAAACAAAGATTCTAAATTTTTCGTTAAATTCATTGACATCCCTGCTAATGCTAAGGCCATTACTGAAGCCGTCGCTTTCATGAAATCTTCCGCTAAGGATAAATCCATTTATATATTTACTGGTAACGATGCAAATGGTAGATTAGCCCATGGTTGTTACATTAGTGAAGATGCGTTATCCCAAGGTATTGATGGTCCAGCTTTGGCTAAAGAAGTATCTAATATCATTGGTGGTAAAGCTGGTGGTAAAGGTAACGTTTTCCAAGGTATGGGTGATAAACCAACAGAAGTTAACAAAGCTGTTGATGAAGTTACTAAGGTTTTCAATGAAAAATTATCTATCTAAGAGAAGTTATATGTAACCAATTTATTTCTTTGTGTTTTTTTGTAATCAACGAATTATATTATTATTGTAAAATCGAAATCAAAATAAATGAAAAATGAAAAATGCTATTTATTAAATTTTATTATTTATAAGTTTATCTTTTTTATTATGTAGGGGTAGATTGTACTAATATTTACAGGACTCGAAAACAGCTGATAAAGAAAATAATAAAAAAAGAATATATGCACTGTTTCAGTCTTTTTTCTTATCATCAATTAACCATTTCCATACCATATCTTTTTCTTCTTTTGTCCAAATATTTTGTTTATCAATTGAATTACCTAACCATAAATATCTTAACCAGTTTTTGAATTTCAGCCAAGATATCACAACACTAGTTTCTTGCTTAGGTATTTGACTTAATATAGATTTCATGTTTGCCTTGTTCACCATACGTTGCCCGATAGTAAGTTTATTTGCTGATGCCACGGTTTTCGATTTATTAACAATTTTGTCCACAGTAGAAACGGTTGGCTTGATTGTGGTCGACATTGTGACTTTCGTTACGCTTCTCAAGGCAGCGAAATTCATTTTTGTAATGATTATACCAAATATAATTGAAAGAATAACAACACCGCCAAAACCTAAGTTGGACTCCTCAATGAAATTTTTCAAGTTCATACCGTAGAATGCAGGTAGCAAAGTGGCCACAGTAATACCTAATGTGTATATAGTCACCTTTAATTCTAATAACATCAAGGAATTTCTATTTGCATCTAAAATAATATTAACGATTTCTTCTGTTGATTTAATATCCTGAATCAAAGATTCTGAATGCTGAACGAATTCGTCACATTGTGTATAGTACGTTTCAAGCAACATTTCAATATCTGTGATATCTGTATCATCCTCCATCACCTCGTTTATCTCTTGCTTGTTTATATTACCGTTATTACTATTGTTGCTCTTATTGCTCTGATGCATATCATGTTGGCCAAAGTTATTTACCGCTGTCTTTTTCACAGTCAAATACATGCCAGCCAAATCCTCATCATTTTCCAAAAGCTCATCAAACACATCCCTAATCAATAAGGATTTCTGGTAGAATAAAGTTAGATCTTTAGATTTTATTAATAGATCACGTAATTTTTCTCTATTGATTTGATTCTCTAAATCATTCAAAATCTTGTTACATATGCTCTCGTGCAACTTATATTCGGTCTCCAAGGAACTCATTACATTTATGAAAATACTTTCCAGGGCATTATGTTCGTATGATTGTCTTGATGTCGCTGAATTTGTATTTGTATTTTTAGTCTGAGACAATTTTGACTCCAAATCGTACATAAGAACGCCCAATTTGACTGCCGATGAAGGATCTGAGGTATCGAATACAAACACACGATCTTTCTCGATCAGTGCTTTGATATGAAGCAAATTCACCACTATGCAAGAGGGTTTGACAAGTATATTTGGTATAACATCCACTGATGAAGTATCAATTTTCCGTAGATCTCTTGGAAACAGGTGATGATCTCTCAAAAAATTCCATTTTTGGAAATTCTTAGACACAGCAATGACATTACCTTTATCATTGAACACTGTACATGATATTTGTGCGTCGTTTGGTTTGATTGGTTTTAATGACAGTAATTTCTGTTGGATTGGTGGCAACTGTACCTGCTGCTGTCGTTGTTGCTGAAAATTGATAGGAGAGAATGATATGGTTCGTCGTATATTAGTGATGAATGGCACAGATGAAGAGCTGATTTTATGGAAAACTGGTTTAAAGGGTACTATTATTCGACTAGCCATGTAGCGAAAAAATATTAGATGTATAGTTGATACCTTAAAAATTAGATATTATGGTACTGAGATATACCCTAAGTGAATGGTATGTAAAAAGGACGTGCGCTAGTGAATATTTGTATCGTTTATTAGTGCAGTTAAAGGACGTTGAGATGATTCAGGCTCACATATATAATTGTTTTTTCGTTTTTTTTCAGTTTCTCATTGTGAAAATTGCGAAGAAATACTATAAGAAGAGAAAATATCAGTGTCGTAAGAACAAAACGACATAACTAATGGAAAACTTTTTTTATAAAAATGATTTATATTGATTAATTTATATGGTTATATAACTGGTTATAGAGTGAAAAAAAAAACAGAGAAAAAGATATGGACGGTACAGTGTGTGAAGAAAAAAGGGGGGGAGAAGGTTGCAAAGAGAAGTAATCAATCAAAGAATTTTCTAGTCTTTGTAATGCCAAACATTTCCAATCTAATTGCAGGTAAAGCTTCTTCACTTAATAAATGTAGTCTTTCTTCTAAAGTGTTGACTAATTCAATCTTTTTAGTGACATCAGTAACAATGACACCACCGGCCAAGTCTTTGTTTAAGAATTCATCGGAGATGGTAATTTTAACGTCTCTGTTGGATACTTCCTTGTATTCCTTTGTGACATCTTCAATCAAGGACTTAGCTAAGTCTTGATCTCTTTGGGTGACTTGAATTATGACGGTTGGTTCCAATAATCTTAGTAAAGCTTCTAATATTAAAGAATGTAGGATTGGTTTGTATTGGTTCTTTTTAGAGGCAATAGTCTTTAAGTTACCCTTAGCAACATCAAAGATTTCATTTAGGGATTCTTGTCTTTGGGCTAAAACCTTAAGTCTAATTTTGTTGGCGACAGTGGATTTTGTAATTTGTTGTTTCAAGGCAGCTTGCTTCAATTTAGCGGCAGAATTGGCATCTATGTTAGCGGTTTCTGTACGAACAAGACTAGTCTTTTCGATTTCATATTCTTGATCAGCCTTCAATTGAATTTCTCTAGCTTTCTCTTCAGCTTCCTTTCTGATGAATTGCTGCATCTTGTTCAATTCATCGTTGACTTGGTTAGGGGTCAATGAAGTAATAATGGAGGAAGACATGGTGGGTATAAACGTATGTGAGTGCTGTTGCAGGGACTCTTGACCTCTAATACCTTACCTGCGCAACAGCATTACAGTAGTCACTTATATAATACTTTATTTTTTGGTTGCAAAACGAAAAATGGCAGCAGTCATAACCCGGCAACACACACACAACGTAAAGAGCGACAAAATATAACGCTTCTGAAAGTTTTTGAAGATTACAAGAAACCGATGAGAAACAAGCTACGGGAAGGTGTTGATTTATGATCTTCAGGGACCCAATTGAGCCATGTATTATGTCTCTACGGTTGCTAGGGCCTTTACAAGAATCCCAACTGTCCTACGTTTAACCCCACTTAATTCTATATACCATGGACCGCTGCGACAGCGTATTATAAGCAATGCTAGGTATATTGCACATACTACAAACAACGAGGTTCCTCGGTTTAAGGAGGAACCAAGGGTGAATCCAGTTGGAATCCAGTATCTGAGTAAGTCTCTTCATGAGCAGGTGTTTGGGAACAAGAAATTAAGTCAGAGAGCAGACGAGCTTTCTTCTGAAGAGAAGGCAACGCTACTTGGTTTATCTAAACAGCTCCTCAAGACACATGATTTACTGGATAAGAAAACAACAATTACTGAACCGATTTCATTTGATTTACCTAAACTGCAAGGTGATTCGCTCGATGAGCATTTCCAAAAGTTGGGTCATTTTGCTTCAGAGCCATACAAATCTATGGCACAGAAGAAGCTAGACACTAAGGGCTTTTCTAAACTATCGAAACCTAAAGAATGGATACGGCAGTCTGGATGGACCAAATATGTCCCTGGGGAGCAACCGAGAAGCGTTCCGTATCCAGAAGAAGATATTTTGGTGTTTGATGTGGAAACCTTATACAAAATATCTCCATATCCGACCCTCGCAACAGCTCTATCTGATAAGGCATGGTATTGTTGGTGTTCTCCATTTATCAG
Organism: Jamesozyma lodderae; assembly: GCA_030571655.1. Taxonomy (NCBI): domain Eukaryota; kingdom Fungi; phylum Ascomycota; class Saccharomycetes; order Saccharomycetales; family Saccharomycetaceae; genus Jamesozyma; species Jamesozyma lodderae. The sequence continues at coordinate 72,643 of JAJLYF010000015.1, read as the reverse complement.
TGAGGCTCAAGAGACTAATTTTAAGCATTTGATACCATTAAATACCATTGAAAAAGAGCAATTGGTTATTGGACATAATGTCGGCTACGATCGTGCTCATGTTCTTGAAGAGTATAACTTCACACCATCGAAGGCGTTTTTTTTAGATACTCAGTCATTGCATGTCGCATCTTCAGGATTATGTTCAAGACAAAGGCCAATGTTTATGAAAAGAAAAAAAATATTGAAAGAAGCAGCAGAGATGGAGCAAGATGAACCCGATGATGGTATAAATAAAATTAATATGGATGATGATGATCCTTGGTTAAACGTGTCTACTCTTAACTCATTAAGTGATGTTGCATTGTTCCATTGTGGGATCAAGATGGATAAAACTCCAAGAAATTATTTTGAGTCTCTCGACAAAAATGTCGTTATAGACAATTTTCAATTATTGGTAGATTATTGTGCTTCGGATGTTGAAATCACTAGCCAAGTATTCGACAAAGTATATCCATTATTTTTATCTAAATGTCCTCATCCGATATCCTTTGGAGCCTTGCGATCACTATCTAGCTGTATTTTACCCACCGACTCAACTAAATGGGGAAACTACATTAATAAATCGGAAACTTTATATCAATCATCAAAATTAAAGATTGAAGAAAAGATCCTCAAAATAATTGAAGAATTAGTATCCCTTAAAGATTATGAGACTAATCCTAAAAGTGAGAAAATAATTGATAATGACCCATGGTTGAGACAACTAGATTGGACTATAACTCCCTTGCGACTAACTAAAGCTGGTAAGCCAGTGAAGAGACAGAAATTACCAGGATATCCTGAATGGTATAGATCTCTTTTCCCTAATAATAAAGCAGAAAAACCAACTATAACACTCAGAACAAGAATCATTCCAATTTTCTTCAGGTTATCTTGGGAAAATAGCCCAGTAATATGGACACAAGAATGTGGATGGTGTTTTGCTGTACCATTATCACAGACTGAGGAATTTAAAGCTAAGAACTACCTACTTGCAGATGAAGATACCATTGAGGAGTATTCTGAGTCTGGTACGACTTTATTTAAAGTCCCACATCCAAACGGTCCGTCACTGAATTGTACCACACTATTGAGTAAACCATACATTCATTTTTTTGATAAGAAAATTTTAACCTCAAAGTCAGAATACGCACATGAAGCTTTACAAATTAATTCTTCTGGTTCATACTGGATGTCAGCCAGAGAAAGAATCAAATCACAATTTGTTGTTAAGAAAAGTGATTTCCCAACAGAATTTAACTCTTTGTCAAAGGACAAAACCTCAAAAGTAGTTCCTGTCGAAGATACTGAAGATGTTGGTATTATATTACCAAAAATTGTTCCCATGGGAACAGTAACAAGAAGAGCTGTTGAAAATACTTGGCTTACTGCATCTAATGCAAAGACTAATAGAATTGGTTCAGAATTAAAAACCCAAATTTGCGCACCAAAGGGTTATTGTTTCGTTGGTGCAGATGTTGATAGTGAAGAACTATGGATTGCTTCTCTTGTTGGTGACTCTGTATTTAATTTACATGGGGGAACTGCAATTGGCTGGATGTGTCTTGAAGGTACCAAAACTGCTGGTACTGATTTGCATACAAAAACAGCAAAAATCCTAGGCTGTTCACGTAATGAAGCCAAGATTTTTAATTATGGTAGAATTTATGGAGCTGGGGTTAAATTTGCCGGCACATTGCTAAAAAATTTCAATCCTTCTTTGACGGACGATGAAGTTAGGCGTGTCGCTACTAGTCTATATAAGAATACAAAGGGTAAAATTAGAAGGTCCAGAATTTTTGAGAAGTTTTGGTATGGTGGCTCAGAATCTATCTTATTTAACAAATTAGAAAGTATTGCTGAGCAAGATGTTCCAAGAACACCGGTGCTAGGTTGCAGTATTACCTCATCCTTGATGAAAAGAAATTTGAAAGTAAACTCTTTCTTGCCGTCAAGAATTAATTGGGCTATTCAATCCTCTGGTGTCGATTATTTACATCTCTTATGTTGTTCGATGAATTACCTTATTGCGAAATATAAGTTAAATGCGAGACTTTGTATTTCTATCCATGATGAAATTAGATATTTAACATCTGAAGAAGATAAATACAAAGTCGCTATGGCTTTACAAATTAGCAACTTATGGACGAGAGCCATATTTTGTGAGCAAATGGGTATTGACGATTTGCCTCAAAACTGTGCATTTTTCTCTGCTGTTGACATCGACCATGTAATGAGAAAAGAGGTGAATACAGATTGTATAACCCCTTCTAATCCAGAGCCTATTCCCCATGGAGAGGTCAGGGATATCAATGAGTTATTATTGGAGCCAACCTCAAAATTGACTGATGAAAATACTGATATTGATGTGTCGAATCTTCCTTACGAATACAGAGAGCCTGTCTTCTCTCAATATAATAAGGCGTATACTAAAGAATTTTTTAATTACTTCATCAAGATGCAAGTTCAAGTGGACCAAGCAGAAATTTCTAGCTTAGAAAGAAAGTACGTAAGAGATATTACGGAAAAGAGTTTTGCAAAAGATGATATCAACGTTGCTTATGGGTATTCTGATTATATTGAGGACGTTAAAAAAGGTAAGATAAAAAAAATTAATATAATAAGAAACTCATTTATTGAACAGTTCAGTGAATTAGATCAACAGCATAGCATTTCTATGCATACTGATGCGAAAGTGAACCAAATAAAGAGTACACAACGTAATTTAAAGTTACAACCTATCGATATGCTTAAATCACGAAAAGTTTCTTCCATCGAATCAGGCTCCCCGTCTCAGATAGCCAATTACAATCAGTTCCTTGAAATTGAAGGAGCTGTACAATTCCCTGGACTCGAAGTAACTCAGCGTAAGTTTAAAAACAAGCCCAAGCCCAACATGAAACCATATAGCAACAGGCCAGACAGTTATAATAAATTTTATCAGTCTATAAGTCAAAACGGCAAACAAGACTTAATAAGATAGATGGCCACATTTTACATACATCATTATATCTTAGAGTTATTTTACAGCATTTATATATTCAAATACAGCATTAGAAACATATAGCATTCCTTGTTTATAACTTCAACTATGTTAGAAAGTATCTTTCCGTTCGTTTATAGTTTTTTCACTTATTAATAGTGATAGTGAAACTCCCCTTTTCTATTTCACTTTCCTTTTCGTGTTGGCAAAAAGTAAAAGCACTTACACGAACGCACAACATTGAAGGAATTGAAACTACATTAAGCAGTACGACTTCTGTGACTGAGTCTATATATCTGTAAATCAGTATCCATAACTTATAGAACTAAACGGTTATCATAAAAGCATTTTGTCATTCGACGTGAAAGCAAAAATACGTAATACCATACTGGGTATCAATTATTTATAGACTTTTAAGACTTCCATAACGCAAATTATATTAGAACATGTCCTTTGATTGGCTAAATGTCCCTGGAATCACAGTAACTGATGATAACAATGGTACTAAAGAGACAAGTGGATTAGGACCGCCTAGTGTTTCTTTTGACTTTGGTGTCTCACCTCCGCCAGTAGTGGACAGCACTATCCTTGATGCTGGACCCAGATCTCAAAGTGATACGGCATTGAGCATGAATGCCACACATTTTGCTCACAGCGGCAATTCATTAAAGCCGGAGCAACATCCACAACAACAAAGTAATGGTGAGCATTTGGATGCAGACTATAAAGAGACACCTGACGATTTAAAAGTCCCATTATCATTATCACAAACACAACTAACTCATGAAGAGATTAGGACATATCTAAGATGGTACAAGTATATCACACTGAAAACGCACGGAAAACTAGTAAGACTGATTGATGTGTTCAGATTTCTATCCAATTTTAGCATAACGGACCATTTGAAAGCTCGTTTAATGGCCATTTTTAGAAGTTGTAAGAATGCTTTGAATATCGGTCAATTTTTTGCTGTCCTTAGACTCATTTCCAGAGCAATGATTGAAGGAGTACTTCCCCACAGAAGAATGATCATGGAGAAGGCACCAATCCCCAAGCCACGTCCAATTCTGTGTCAAAATAATGGAGAAATTTATGAAGAGGTTGAAGAGGAGGAAAATCTGAAATCAAGTGCTGTCAATAAGGGAGCTGAGGTTGATTTTGATTCGTTTGCTTCCTTATTATTAACTGGTCAAACTGTTAGAAAGAGAGTAAGAAGAAAGATTCTTAATTCATCGTTCAAAAATAAGAATGTCAGATTCTCAGAGCATATAACATTCCAAGAGCCTCCACAAGTATCGAGTCCCTTGATTGGAAATAATAAAGAAATTGATAATACTAGTACAAATGAATATAATTCTGCAGCAGATATTGAGTCCGAAGATGTCGGAGTATCTGGCCCATTAGATTTAACTTTGCCTATGGATCAATTATTAAAACAAATGGCTAAGAGAAAAAATAATAGTGCACTCGTCTCAACATTGCCAAGTGAACAACATGAAACTGAAGAAGAAAAAGAAGAGTTGAAAGATATGCAAGACTCATTGTCACATTTCAAACAAATTCAAACGGTGGACTCGGTGACGTTGGCCGGTAACGTCACTACCACACTGCCTGATATATATGGTAATAATGCTTCTGTGGCATCCAATAGTTCTCAACAGATCATGGAACCACTGAAACCTACAGCTACTGGCTCTGCAAACCATTTTATGCGTCAAGAGTACAATCAAGCTATGTTATCCTCACCGCCTAATAGCAGCGGTGATCAAGCCCAAAACGTTTTACAACCGTTGAAACCTACTGCAACTGGTTCCGCAAATTACTTAGTACGTAGTCATATGGATACCGCGCAAGGTCAGCCAGGACGTCCGGTACCTTCTATTCCACAAGGTTCGCTACCTTTCAACCCTAATAATAACACTAACAATAATATAAATATAACTCAGCCTTCTATCAACACTCTGCAGCCGCTAAAACCAACTGCTACAGGTTCTGCAAATTATTTGATGAAACAGCAACAGTCTAATTTACCGCCCGCCTTACCATCTACAACACCAGTGATAAGTTCACCTGTTCAAAAGACTAACGCTAATATCTCGAATAACAACATCTCTGCTCAAAATACATATCAGTCTCCTCAAGCCACAGGTCAATTTATGAATTTTCCTCAACATCGTGTGCAAATGCAACAGCAGCAACAGCAGCAACAGCAGCAACAGCAGCAACAACAATCGCAAATTCAACAGCAGCAATATCAAAACTTACAGTTAGATAACCATACACAATCGGCACAGCAGCCTAATATGTACATGCAACGTCAATTATCCCCCAACAAAATGCCTCCACAAAACACATATCTAAACAAAATGCAAAACCAGATGCCACATTTATCAGTATCGCAGCAAAACGTGCCTCTTCGTCAGCAGAATACATACTCGCAAAATAATATGTCACCATCACCAAACCTCCCACAACCACAGCAGCATCCTTCAAATATTAATAGTGCACATATTAATAATTCTATTGCATCGCCTAATTTATTGGCACCACAAAACGCAGCTAATAGTTATTTCCAGTCCTTGCTTTCAAATTCACCATCTCCAAATGGAAGTAACATGAATTTAGCCAATTCAAATAGTAGTAACATTTCTGGTCAGCACTATCTTAACAACACTAATGCGAATAATGCAATGAATAGTTACAACTACTCCACAATGCATGACCCTTCATTTCAACAACCACAGCCACCACAACAACAACATCAGCAACAACATCAGCAACAACATCAGCAACAACATCAGCAACAACATCAGCAACAACAACAACAACAGCAACAACAACAACAACAACATCCGCAGCAACAACAATCAATGTATGCAAACCGTCTACAGTCACCAGTTCCAGTAAATTATAATCAAGCTATGAACGGCGGTCATAATAGTAATGTATTAGGGGTGCAGTCCTATCAGTATAACGGGCAAAACTCTCATAGCCCCTTACAATCTAATCAAAATCAACCTCAAAATCAGAATCAAGGTCAAAACAGAAATCAAAACCAAACTCAAGATATTCTTAATAATTATCAAGCATTACAACAACAAGTGAATGTGCTACAAAATGCATACACCAGACGTTACTAAAACCGATAATATATTATCGTGAGTATATAGGAAACGATAAACTGTACTTTTTTCATAAACTCTCTATTTCAGTTACATAATTTATAAACTTTTATTTATGAAATTCAAAAAATCATTTAAAATTAGGCATTTACTAACGAAACTAGACCCTGTTTCAAAGCTTGTGGAGTTAGTAGCCTAATTTAACAGCTTCTTCGTAGGTTGGATAGTCAGTATAGCCTTCAGTGGTCATAGCGTAGAAAGTATCTCTATTATACTTGTTTAATGGTAAACCATTTTCAACTCTATCAACGATATCAGGATTGGAGATAAAGAATCTACCGTAACCAATTAAGGTTCTGTCATCTTTAACCATTTCTCTAACGTCTTCTGGGTGTAAGGCTAAGTTACCGGCTCTAATAATTGGACCCTTCCAGATAGAGTAAACAAAGTCGTTTGTACCATCGTAGTATTCACCTTGACCTTCGGTTAAGAATGGGTTGGTAACACGAGGTTCAACTAAATGAACGTATGCTAAACGTTTACCTTCCTTAGCTCTCTTTTCTAATTCACCAATAACGTAGGCATATTGAGCAATCAAACATGGATCAGAGCCACCGGACATAGTACCAAAGGTACCATATGGTGAGAATCTGATACCAACTTTTTCATGGCCAATGGCATCAACAATGGCATCTACAACTTCTAGAGTAAATCTGGCTCTGTTTTCAATAGAACCGCCGTATTCATCAGTTCTCTTGTTAGAGATTGGATCCAAAAATTGGTTCAATAGATAACCGTTGGCACTGTGGATTTCGACACCGTCAGCACCTGCGGCGATGGAGTTTTTGGCAGATTGAACGAATTCTTTAATGTATTGTTTGATTTCTTCTTTGGTGATACCATGTTGTGGGTTGTTGGATTTGACAGCTCTTTCTTTTTGCTCTTCGTCCATGTAAATGGCATCGGAGGCAGAGTCATAACGTAAACCATCTCTAGCTAAAGTATCAGCAAATGATTGTCTACCTAAAACCCATAGTTGCACCCAGACGAAAGACTTGTTTTCGTGAATCTTAGAGAAAATTCTTCTCCATTGTACTAATTGTTCTTCGGACCAGATACCTGGAGCATTATCGTAACCACCAGATTGAGCAGATGGGAACGCACCTTCAGTGATGATCATAGTACCAGCTCTCTTAGAACGTTGGTCGTAGTATTCGACAGCCCAGTCCTTGTTTGGAACATTACCTGGATGGTTAGCTCTCATTCTGGTTAAAGGTGGCATGACAGCTCTGTGTAATAATTCATTGTTACCAATCTTGATTGGCTTAAACAAGTTGGTGTCCTTTAAGGCAATTGGTTTGAAATCTTTAACGAAAGACATTTTAGATAACGTTATGTTGACTATATAGTTTGTATTCAACAAGATCACGTAATTAGGCAAGAAAACAAACAACAATATCAACTTCTTTTATGGCACGAAGAACTTCGTTTATATACTTGCAGTAATTTCGACCGCCTGGTTTAGTCTTCAACAGATCCGATTCTACGAGAAATTTTAGCACGCTGTCAACGGTGCCTTTACTTGTCGCCATGGTCATTTTGCTAATAGTAAAAAGGTGGTGGGCATCGACAAGATCTGAAAAATTAATATTTTTTTTTTCTCGAGCGATTAATTAAGCCAAAAGCAATTATGCGCTTAAAGGTAAATTGCATAAATTATGCGTTTAAGGTCTAAAACACCAGTGTAGTCACCTATATTTGTATCTGTTGACTATAAGATTTGCACTTCATAGTTAACGAAATGATTAATGTGAAGATTGACACAATTATGATAACCCTGAACCTTGTCATGTTTATTCACTGTTTTATTTATTTAAACATCTAGTTCATCTTAAAGAATCAACTTCGAATATATTTATTCACATTTACATAAAGTTCATATGTGTTACATTAGTTTATCTACCCATGAGACATCAACATTATTTTCGTCCAAGATATCATGATACGCATCACTGGCACCAAATAATTCCCTTGTCAACTTGTCCATATTTGGGACCTTCCCATCACTTAAACTGATATCAAGAATAGTATTACTAATGTTTTGAAATACCTCAGCACATTTAGTCGCGAATACCCATTTGGCCCCAAAATGTTCTAAAATCTCAACTATTTGTTGAATCTCGATCTTACTCTCGATCAGATCAATACTCCATTGGCACAGACAATACAAAATGGTATTACAAATGGTTAATGTCCTAAAAAGAGTAATCCAATTCAACGGTAATAGTTTTTTTTGGTATAGGGTGTATGTATGTTTCCAGGCCATTAAACAAAAATCTCCTAGTATTGACAAGGATTCAATGGGCGGTTTAGGAATCAAGGTGGATGGTCTATATAGAAGAATTTGTAACTGCGAATATCTCATTGCAAGCCAAATATCTGAGCTATGAAAGGAAATCACATTTTTGCTACTTCTAGGTTCTTCGTTCTGCTTTATCATTTTCTGTTTCTCAATATCATAAATCTCATCCAGTTCTTTTCTCAGACCTGCAATAATTTCTTGTTTTTCTTCTAAACTTAACTTCTGCTTACCACAACCAACAGAATGGACTTTTTTATATATGCGTCCGCCCATCCTTCTTAATGAAATCATTGTATTAGTCACATCGATGTCTTCTTTCTCACCGTCATATAAAGCACGAGGTAAGGGGACTGTAATGTCATCATCATCGATTGCTGAAATCCTGCCAAGACAAGTAGCTATTAACCGCTCAAAACAATATGCACTCCAAAAGACTCTATATCTCGCCTCTACCTCCATGGCACTCATTGTCTTCTTTTTCTTGGCTAGTAAGTCTCTATTCAACCCAAGTCCAATGGTTAATCGCATGATTATACCACTGATTGTCCATGAAGACCAGCCTTTGGGCTCAAAAAACGAATATATCCCTAAAAGTAATAAACATTTAATTGTCTCAATATCTTGTAAACTCATAACATAACGGAATTTAGTCATAGCTAAATAAGCCAAATGTTCACTTAATTCCTCTTCATCCTTTAGTAGCATTCCTGCTCTCCTTAACGTGGTACACCCAATAGCCATTATCATGTAAAGTTCGAATATAAAGATCTCATCAAATTTCTGGTTCAGTTCCTGAAAATTGAACTCTGATATAGTGCAAATATTTTTTAAAAATGATATCTTATCAATCATTGGAAATAATCTATGATTATGTTTGAAAAATGCAGCAATAAATCGGTCAAGAAGAGTCCTATCGATAACTTTGTAAGTTCCATCAGGATTGAGCCACATAGTGTTTCTACCCCCTTTGAAAACACTATTTACCGCTTCTACCTCTATTTCAGCGGCTTGAATAGGAGTTGAGTGTAACTTGGTAGTATTAAAATCCAGTCCTATGCTATTATTAGTTACTGTTTGATTTGTAACTTCGTTAGGAACATTCGATGCATTGCCGCTTGCTATATCTGTAAGTGAAGGCAACATGCCAGCCATTCCCAAATTATTTGTACTACTATTTGAGTATGCATGCTGGTTACCCATGTTTGGAGTTGTTATATTTGCACTACCTCTCATTGGTATAAACATCTGATTCGGGCTCCCCACCGAATTGGAATTTGGTGAGTTTGTATTAGAAGGGCTTAAATTTGCTGCTAAGGCATTTATCGAACTTAAATTCAAGTTTATCGTATTATTATTGTTGTTGTTACTGTCGTTGCCCGTTGTGCTGTTTATTTGGCTAATGTTTGGAATGTGGTTTTGTTGTAACATAGGGACATTAGTATTCGATAACGGAACGGTATTGGCATTCAATGTATCTGAATTTGCACTAATCCGTCTGCCTTCAATAGAATTTGGTGTAGACTGGGAGGGGCGATTTGTGGTTCTACCGTCCATAGAGGCCAATGCAGATATTAATGATGATACACTCTCGTAAGAATGATTTTTTGGCTTCAGATCATTACCATCTCTGATAGTTACAGAAGTAGGGGCAGAAGATATTATGGGACTTGTAGTGTTAGTCAAACTGCTATTATTACTATTATTTGATCCCATGTTACTTGACACACGATTACCTTGGTATGTAGGAGATATTATGGCATCATTGTTGCTGCTGTCATCATTGTTACCATGATGATTGTTTATAGGGTCAACGTTGTTACTTTCACTATTTCTCTGATGTTGTTTTTTTACCCTTTTATTTGGGATAAATTCACCTCGAAGCTTTGCTTCCTCTAACTCTTTCTTGGTTCTTCTTGGAGCCCTCCCTGGGTATGAACACTCTGCGCCAGCCTTCTGACAGTGATGGCATACAGGAGATTGTCTTGGACACTTCTTTTTCAAGCGTCTGCACCTGGAACAAGAATATGTTTCCAGCAGTTGATTGGTAGATTCTGACATAATGAATCTTGAAATGTATTACTCAATCTAATAATTGAATCAGAGAATCGTAGTTTAGCTTATCAGAATAAAGTTTAAGCTTATAAAGCCGATGGACTTAAATTTAAAATGTGTATATAAATGCTGCCTCTTCACTTGAAGCAGAAAAATTAAGTATAGAAGCGGTCCTTCTTGTTGTTGTTGTTGTCTCTTCTCAGTGACGGTAACGGTGTCTTCGCTTTCCGTTAAAGGTCGTGCGTGTACTTTATTATACCACCGAAATAATTTGAGAATTCTCTTATTAAATAACTAGAGAACAGAAAACCCAGCGGCACAATTTGGAATATAAGTGGTTAATTTAGTGAGAGATTAAAGATCAATCAGTTGCCTGTTGCTATCGACTCACGGGTGTATTTTTCGTATCAATCATGTTGCTGATATAATCAATCGTCCAGGTTAGATGATCGGTGTTTTACTTGTTCAAAAAGTTCAAAACTTCCTTCTTTAGGAAAACGGCGTCACTATGCACGATTATTTAAGCAAACGTTATGCATTACATATGTGGGGCTACTGTCGATCATATAGATGTGTTTATTTACTGTTTGATGTGGAGTATCGAGAATCCTTTGATTGGACAAGTCGATATGGTTTGCCCTGCTTTCTGAATTGTTGGGCTAGTTGGTTCAATTCAACGTTTCTGAGACGTTTTTCTTCTGCACTTACTGATCGCAAAGAGCTAAGATAATGATCCCATTGTACGGGTTGGAAAAAATCCTGTTTCCCTCCTGCAGAATCCAAGATGGATTGCAGTTCACGATAGTATTCGATATCTTTACCATCTGCTAGTTTATGTCCTTTTATACCATTGTCACCTGTGTGTAATTCTTCTTCACCAGCCTTGATTTTATCTGTAAAAACTTTTACCATGACACAAGCTTGTAATTCTGCAAGTGGGAATGGTATAACCAATTGTGGCAGTAAAGAAAATGCTAAGGTATGGTCCCTTTGGTAAAGAATTTGCATCCATAAGTTGGATATCTCCTTACAAAAATAGTCTTTGCAATTGCCTGATTGTACCAAGTTAGTTCTTATTTTAGGATCAATAAATTTTAGATCGTAGAGGTAACCAGTAGCGTAGATCAAGAAATCAACGTCCTCTATTATCGTGCCGTCCTTCAAAGTTACATTTTTTGTTTCTAGATCTACACGGCCAATCATACCTACCGTCTTGATGTCGGGATCCAACTCGTAAAAACTATTTGTTTCTTCATCTTCGTCATTACCGCTAGGTACTTTCTTTGAGATGCTATGATAGACTTCGTTAGTTACACAAGAGAGCTGGTTAACTATATCTTGTCCTGAACTTCCATTCCCAACGACAACGACATTCTTATTCTTCGCAAACTCACAGTTTTGAAAATCACGAGAATGTATAGCATGGCCAGCTTCAAACCATTCGTTCAACCCTGATACATCAGACGGAACAAATGGCTCGGTAAAATGGCCTGTGGCAACTACAACGTAGTCAAAAGAGAAAGATGATGTAGCTCGCTCAATCTGATCCCAGGCCGTCAACACCCACTGATCGTGAGCCATATCTTCCTCTTTATTTTTACTTAAATTTATAACTTCTGTATTAAAATGAGTTCTTATGGTTGGGCGACCGGCAATGAATGTCGAGTAGTACCTTTGCAAGTACTCCCAGACCTGTTGTCTAGTAGGATACCTGAATGTCTCCTCACCAAAAGGGAAATTTGAAAATTGCATTAAGTTTTTAGGAATGTTAGTCTCCAAATGATCGTACATAACTCTGTTTTCTTTATCATTCTGTGGATAATGCCAGACTCCACCTACCTCCGAGTCATTTGTAAAGATATCTATGATAAAGTCATTTGGGGCATTTGCTAGAAATACCCTAGCAGTAGCCAGACCACCTGGGCCGGCACCAATAATAGCCAATCTTTTAGTCATATATTAATTTGTATTCTGTATCCTTGTTTATCAGTAATCTTCGAAAATTTTAAGATTCACAAAGTTATGTGATGACTATCTGTCCTTATATATATATCGCTGCTAGACTAAATTATATTCCTCGAGCTTCTGGAAATGGCGTCACATGAGGGGCATATTACTACCCGATAAACAAAACTGTGGTAACAGATAAACGCATTGAATGAGTACTAGTATTTAAGACAATCGACTGAATAATTTGGAAGAGGAGACTTACAGTAGCTTTTGTTGAGTGAGAGTCAAGACATAAATGGATATTTGTCTTTCACACTCCAGTAAGACAATGGCGGTGTGTAAAGTGTTAACATCGGTGCTACAATACATGAATCATGCAGCAGTCAACGGAAAAACTTACGTGAATACAAGACAAACTATACATAGGATATCATCAATATATACTTTTTTTGTAAACATATGTTAGATTATATAGCTATGTATTGTACAGAGGTAGGTTTTTTGCATACGTGCGAAGTACGGTATCTTATAAGCAGTATACTACACGAATAGGTTTAATGACAAGCCATAGAGTTTGACTCAATAGTATTTTGTTCATACATAATAGGATTCCACAGGTAATTCCCAAGTATAGCTCCAGCAACAACACTGCACATCAACCAACCATTGAATGTCATAAACACCAGCATCAGCATAAAGGAAAATCCGACTTGAAGACCGTAGAGAAGACTTTTGAAAAGGTCAATACGTCTTTGTTTAACAAAAGAAGTAGTAGTCCCTATGTATGTCGATTTCTTATTAAATTCGTTTATGCGATATTTTAAATATTCATATAACATAGCTGCCAAAGCAATTGTCATGCAACTTAATAAAAGACCAATTGGAGTTTTGATCCTCCACCAGGAAAAAATGACACATGTGTTCTTGTAGGACCATGAAAATGACATGTTCATCTTGCACATCTCCTCATCATGGGAGCTGCTTGGTGGATGTAGCATATCTGAATGGTCATGGCTAGATTTGTCCATTTTATGTACCCCGTTGCGATTATGGTCGTATGGATTCATTTGAACGTAAAACGTAAATGCTTTGATTTAACGGTTTATTATAAAAGACTTTATTCTGTAAAATATATAAAATAATGTCAGTATAGTTGACATAGTACTGATTACTTGGATTTACCTTATTAAGGTGCAATAGCTCATCTCAACAGATTGTCGTTTCACCCCAAGTATAACGCGCAGCGCAAATCCGGCAAAGAATGTCTAAAGCCTCAACGAAGTGAATAGCTTGAATAAAACACTTTTCTTTTATAATGATAAAGTTTTTTATAAGATTGTATCAATTATTTAAAGACCTATAATGGTTGTATATAAAACTATATAATCATAAAGAGGTTTTTTGATTCGTTAAAGATTTTGTTAGAAAAGATAAATTTAAACATACTGTTTTAAGGTATTTATATTAAATTTATAATTTGAAACCAGTGTGGAAATCTTCACCAGCGTAGACAGCCTTGTCACCTAATTCTTCTTCAATTCTTAAGATTTGGTTCAACTTGGCTAATCTTTCGGATCTAGCTGGAGCACCAGTCTTGATTTGACCGGATCTTAAACCAACAACTAAGTCAGCAATGAAGACATCTTCAGTTTCACCAGATCTGTGAGAAACCATAACACCCCAGTTAGCGGCGAAAGAGTCTTGAGCAGCCTTGATGGATTCAGATAAGGTACCGATTTGGTTAACCTTTAATAATAAAGCGTTAGCAGCCTTCTTTTCAATAGCAGTAGCAATTCTCTTTGGGTTGGTGACAGTTAAATCATCAGCAACGATTTGGATACCAGCGGTCTTGAAGAAGTGAGACCAAGCTTCCCAGTCATCTTCAGCAAATGGATCTTCAATAGAGACAATTGGGTATCTCTTCATTAAAGAGTGGTATAAGTCAGCTAATTGTGGACCAGATAACCATTTAGATGGGTCAGATTCTGGGTTCTTGAAGTCTAAGTCGTACTTACCGTCCTTGAAGAATTCAGAAGAAGCACAATCTAAACCGATCTTGATCTTACCATCGTGACCAGCAGCCTTGATAGCGTCAACAATTAAGTCTAAAGCTTCTTCAGCGGTTTGAATGTTTGGAGCAACACCACCTTCGTCACCGACGTTACCAGCAGAAGCACCGTATCTCTTCTTGGTTAAAGACTTTAAGTTGTGGTAAACTTCGGAACCCATTCTTAAAGCTTCAGCGAAGGTCTTAGCACCAGTTGGAGCAATCATGAATTCTTGTAAAGCTAAAGCACCACCAGCGTGAGAACCACCGTTCAAGACGTTTAAGAATGGAACTGGTAAAACGTATGGAGATGGTTTAGCGTTAGATAAGTCAGCTAAATGTTGGTATAATGGAACATTCTTTTCAGCAGCGGCAGCTCTGGCAACAGCTAAAGAGACACCTAAGATAGCGTTAGCACCTAACTTAGATTTGTTTGGAGTACCATCTAAGTTGATTAAGAAGTCATCGACAGCTTGTTGGTTCTTGACATCTAAGTTAGCCTTGATTAAAGCTGGGGCAATGACGTCGTTAACGTTGTTAACAGCGTGGGTAACACCCTTACCCATCCACTTGGATTTGTCTTCATCTCTCATTTCTAAAGCTTCGTGGATACCAGTGGAAGCACCAGATGGGACCATAGCTCTGAATAAACCCTTTTCGGTGGTTAATTCGACTTCGACGGTTGGGTTACCACGGGAGTCGTAGACGGATCTAGCGTAAACTTTGGAAATAGCCATTTTTGATGTGTTTGTAAGTAATTAATTAATTGCTTGGTATATTTAAGAAACAAATAAAATGAAAATAGAAGAAAATTAAGATATACATAGAAGGTTAATGGAAATAAATTTGTGATAAGAGATAAATGAGCCATGTTTATATATTAAATAAAATCCACGTTCTAAAATGGATAACCAAATAAGAAACTCAGGTCATAAAACAAATATTGTCTCGTAACATAACACTTCTTCTCTGTTCTTTGCAATTCTCTCAATTTGTTGCCAACATTACCTCACAAATCAAGACATTTCCCTAAGGGCACATGGCATGTCACACTGCGTCGTCTCACTCGATTTATCACATCTACATATTCATCCTTTACTATGCCATTGTTGCAAGTTTTTACCTTACTTAATCGAAACGAGGCCAACACTGCCATTTTTGCCCGTACACTCACCAATTGTCTAATAAAAAAATTTTCACTGCATGGCATGTGTTGCTGTTAATGGATTCTCCTACAGCTTCAACTGTTTCGATGTGACACGGAAGGTTCTGTGTTTTTTTAGTATATCTACAAACGGGTCGGCTTCCTCTAACGCGCGCAAAATACAAGAAGCCCACATAAAAAAGAAGATCGACTTCTTCTAATGGATAGACGTTGCTGGAAGTCACTTTATGGGTTCTTGTTATGCAAAAATGGTTGTTACTCTTGAGCAGATATAACTTATGTAAAAAGTATATAAAAATACTAAGTCGTTCTTTACGGTTTAGGATCTCTTGGCAAGTGCATTCAGTAGTCTAATACTGTGACTATCTTGAACTCTATCATTGGGGCAGTGAATCAAGCCATCTATGAACGCATCGTAATGCTGTTCAAACCTTGTTGCAATCGTACTAATAAATGTCCGTAGCTCTTGTGTCTTGTTTAGAGCCTCTTCTTCGTCAAACCCTGTTTCTTCTGGCTCATCCTGCAAAAATCTTTCATACAAGGAATAATCAATCTTGCACAGCTTGTATCGCATTCCTGTGATAAATCGGCAAAATATTTGAACGATATCAAATATTTGTAGTTGAATCTGGATCAATTCCACAAGACAGTAGCTTCCCATAATGTCACTTAAATTCTTTTCAAGTGTCATTTGTAAGTCAATGACATTATTGAACCTACCGCCAGGACAATTGATTACCTCATTCATCTTCTTATCTATCACCTCTTGTGTAAAATATTCGTTAATAGCTTTAATGAAATGATTCATGCGATTGTGTATAATTCGACTCTTCAAGACTATATCTCGATATATTGTGCGATTGTAGCCACCGTACCTCCAAATCTTGTTCTTATTGATTTCAATCCATGTTTCGTCAAGTAGCATGCTATGGTATTTCAAAAGATTCACATATCGTCCTATGTTCTCGTATTGAATCATATTAATCTGATTGACAACAACATTTAGCGGATACGGTACCGCCACGTCAAATTTAAGATAGTGAATGTTGCTAATTTGTCTGTTAATCGGGTGCGCTGCTCTACCATTATTGTCCGTCTCTTGATTTATTTCTTTGATAATGTTGCTGGTAAATGCTGCGTAACTCTGTGTTGTATCTCTTGCCTTTATCAAATCAGTAAAATTCTCCCGTATCTCGTTCGATATGTCGTTATATGTCAATATAAATTCCTTAAAAGACTGTCTGTCAAACTGTAACGTTATAAGTTTCATAACAAGATCGTCGTCATTGTTACAAAATTGCCTTTCATGCTCTAAGTATTGCTGTAAAGCATATTCAATGGTATCTTTCTTCCCATTTCTACTATTATCTGTTCTTCTTTTGCTTAAGTCTGGAAAGTTTTTGATTAGAAATTTGGAAAAGAAGTTGCCATTGTGAAATCCAAAAAAGTGTCTTTGCAAACTTATCAGGAATTGCCTTAAGTCGTAATTATCATAAAACAGAGATAGGCATAATTTATTGGCTCTCTGGTACCACTTATCAACATAAAGTTCAAAATTCGTGCCTTCCATCAATTCCACAAAATCTGGTATCATATTTTCCTTTCCTACGTGTTCATCCTCCTCTGGTAATTTAATTATCTGTAAACTATTTTTAATCAAATTAAGTAATTTGCCTGTCTGAATAACTTTGAACAATAATTTGTCATTGTGATGATCAGCAAAACCTTCTAATAAACCGTCTTTTCGGACACAATACTGCGTTAGCCAAATTCTTTCGTATTCAATAGGATTATTCACTATACCATTGAAGTTCTTCATAGTATCGTTAATCATAAATTCATCATATGGATCATTTAGTTCCCCTTGGCGCATCCATTCATCCAACATCTGTATATATCTTTGGCTTATTTTACCTAACAGCTGTCTCATAAATATCACACCACTCCTATCTCCAAGATTCTCACTAATCATGCCTCTCAATATATTTAGTACTACCCCACCTTTGGCCTTGTTGAAATAGTCACCGTCCATGAAAATAGAATATTTCTCATCAATTTCATCGCCATTATTTCCATCATTTGTGCCGTTGTTTAAATCAGATAATAGATTGTTCAATTTAACAGCATCGGGGTCTATGTTTTCTCTCATCTCCGTGGCTTCATCAATCTTTGTGAAAAGACTAAACAATATTCCCATATATTTACTAATATCCTTATTATTCACCAGTTGTTTAAATTCTCGAATAGAAAAAGCTGGGTTTTCTCGGTAAGCACTATCTAATTCATTTATGACAAATTTCAAATATACTTCACTTAAAAATACCCTAACCTCATATGCCAGTCGTTGCAAAACGACACCAAAGCTGCCATCTGACCAAGCTTCACTCACACTCCTCAAAACTACAAAATATTTGCCTAATGTCACAATTTTGCTACAAAATGATTTGAGAGACAAGTCCATTTTCTTGACTAATCGAAACTGCGGGACAGATACTCTTCCTAATCGAGCATTTGGTCCACGCTCTCCTTCGTAGTCCTTACTAAACCGAATATACATTCCGCCAAATCCCATCATGACATTTATTAAATCAGAAATTACAAGAGCTTCTTCCGTACGCTCATTAGGCAACTGATCAATGGGATAACATTTCAATTTAGGCTGTGTGTGTGAGAAGGGCTCAAAATTGACCGTTCGTGATAAGATCGGGTCACTCTCTGACGGCGAAACTAGAAAGACGGAATCGTTTACCTCTCTGACCTCCATTATACTCTCTTTTCCTAAGTCTACCAATAAGTTGGGTTCATCCTGTATCAACTCCATTATATTTTGCTTTGACTTGTTTTGTTTTGTTTTGTTTTGTTTGGGCCATCGGGGTTCCTGTGGCTTAACGCGTTTTCGTGAAATCCGTTAACTATGATTTAAAGCGATAATGCGATTATCATGTTCAGCATTTGTATTAGACATGTAGGAAACGAAAGACTAGGAGTTGTTGTTCCACAAACTATGATGGTCGGTGAAATTGTGTTTGTACACGTTATAAGAGAAGATGATCTTGTTATGATTGATTACTTTTATTTTCTACAACTATCCTTGAGTGGTGAACTGTAGTGCAAAAGCATTGAAAGGCAACCCTCTTATAAATCAATATTATAAAGTCAAACATTGCAAAAGGCGTTTGAAATATCAAATGTTTCTCAAATACTTACATAGGCGCATATATATATGTGTCTTGGATGTTTTACAAACTCCCTATCTAACAGCACCTAATGAGGTACCTAGATGACCATACTAGAGAATTGTTTGAGCAAGCACCGTTTTGGATAAGTTTTTCTTAAAGATGACTCTCTGTTGTTTCAGCGCATACTTGTAAAGGACTACAGATTGACTACATATATTGGGAACCAATCTTTGTAATGGGTATTTGAAACAAAACTCAGAAAGCAGTCACCATTTAATTAAGCAGAAATATGCCGATAGAATGATTTGAAAAAGAAAGAACCTTATTATAGTTTACTAACAAAACTTTAACACACTCTTGAAAAAAATGGTTTTTCCCTTAATGTTTTGTTAGTCGTTTTTTACTTTTAACGTAATCCATTTAACAACCTTCCTCCCCGTAAACAAAATATAAAATATACCAATCTTGGTCACATGTTAAGCAGGACTGGTAAATTTATCGAAAATTTTAATTAAAAACACTCAGCAAAATGTCAATGCAATTAGATAGTTTAGGTTTACTTAGTCACAGTAAAGTATTCAAAGTTATTAGCTAAAATATCACTAGATCAGTCAAATATACATATTGAAATAAATATTTCTTTTATGGACAATTGATTAGCTAGGCTGAATATCATGTTATATATCATTAAAATATATATTTAATTATAAAGCAAATACCGAAATGGCCAAAATCAAAATGAAGTCAAGGCAAAAATGGAAGAATCTTCCATTTTTGCCTTGAAAATCTGAATAATTATCTTGCTAGCTTATGACGCTTAGCAACAAGACATGTTAGTATTAAATTGCATTACAAAATTTTTTCTCAACAACATAAAACTTTCTTATTCTAGTGTTATATCAAAATAGCAATAACGTTTACTTAATTTCATTGTTGTCATCATCGTCCTCAATATTCCAATCACTTAAAGTATCAACAAGTTCCTCAACATCATTCTTTACTTCTTGTAGGCCGCTTAATTTTTCTATATATGCAGGGTTACCTAACGCATTTTTCACAAAATCCCAACCTAGTCTTTCGCATTCTTCGACTATTTCCTTACTACATGCTGAACAGTGGTCATATGCTGGCGTCTCAAGCTTTAGTATGGAAAATGTGTTTAAAAAGCCTCTTAATTGATGGGGAATTTCTCCAAGGATATTTTGATCTTTAGTACTCGAGTCCCCTTTGTTCTTAGATTGTAAAATCGATATTAACAGTTCAACCGCTTGTGATGCAGCTAACAATGCTACCCCAGGTCTTGTTACCGTGCACATTTGATCTAAAGTTTTATCAGTCAAGCTGTCTGCGGGTACTACAACATCATGACAGAAATAGCAGCCTAAACGACTATCTGTCAGTCCGTGGTAATTACCATGCCTCATAACTAAATAGCTATCAAACCCTAATGCAGAATTAATAACAATCTTATCTGTGACGTTACCCAATACTGTTGGCAGCCAACGAGTTTCTCTTGAATCCATCAAAAGAAATATCACGTCATGCTCTTTAATTAAACTTAGAAGCTTTTCGTAGTCCTCTCTTTCTTTTTGTTCGTTTGTTATAGGGTGTCCGATCATAGGAACGCTTAGATTAACACCCTCTGCATCTATTGCTGGAAATATTTTTTTCAAACTTTCTGCAGCAGCAACAGCCTTTGGTTTACCACAGTCTGAAAATTCAAATAACGGCTGCCTTACAGGATTAGAAAATGAGACGCTACTGTTATCAACAAAAGTAATTTTCCTTATACCCCATGCCATTAACGCACGCGCTACGTAACATCCTAACGTACCGGCTCCTAAAATCAATACTTTCGTCATCTTGATTATGTCAAGGTTAATTTCTGGAGCTACCCTCCATTTCATTAATTTTAGATTTAAATCAACAGATTGCTCAGCAACTTTTAAAGGATCAATCAAGTTACTCAAGTCAGTTACGCGAGGTAACAATTTGCCTTGCACATTTCTTTCCCATCCGCTAACCTTAAAATCGTTTATTTCTAGAGACTCCGACATCAGCGATTTATATCTCAAGGAAAGTCTCATGTGGAAACTTTTCTCATCATGTCTGATAAAATAAACCTCAATATTTTCTCTTCCCTTACAGTCGTTCTTAAAAACAGACAAAAAGTTTCTTGTAAACGCCGAGGGAGTGTTTTCCATGTTACTAACATCCCTGATACAGAGAACTTTGCAAGTCTGTGCATCTTCCTTGTTATAATTTACTATCTTATTGTTTTCATTAATTAAGCATACCCATTGAGTCATGTTGGTTGCAAACCATTGTTGAACCTCTTTTACCACTCCCTCGAGCAGAGGTAACGGTTTATCAATTATATTAACGATCAATGAATGAGGAATGAAACAAGGGACGCATACCCAGTAGTAGAATTTATACTTTTTAAGATCTGCAAAACTGATAATATCGAAACTAACACATTGATTAATGTCTATCTTCGAAGTTTCCCATACTTCTTTAACTCTGTCCGCCAGGAATTTTATCTTGTCCAGCTTCTTGAAGTCATCAATTACGTTGAAATTGAACAATTTTCCTGGGATTGGAACTCCATCTCTAAAAGAGTCCCAATTAGACTCACTAAAACTTTGCTTGTTCAAAAAGAGGTGCGAACTTATACTACTTTTTGGTGTGGCAATTGGATCCAACTTGGCATATAGACTCAAACTTTTTGATTCCAATTTTACTACATCCAATTTAATCCGTGATAATTCTTGAAAGAACGATGTGTCGATAAACGATTGTATCGGTGGAACATACCTAATTGTCTCTTCAGTCATGTTAAGCCTGAAATATATATATGAATATGCAGTTTAGTTTTTTAGTAGGTGCAACTGTATACCTATTTCCATACTAGAGAAATATTCCCCTTATTTCAGTCTGCTAATTAACAACGGTGTTCCTACAACTTTTAAGATTGTACTATGAAGCTCGCGGTCAAAGAAAAAAAATATAACCGATGAGCTACAAAGAACTCACCAAGACAATATATGAAAAGAAAAAGGACTATATAAAAAAGAATCCCCCTTATATGATGTATCAAACAGGCTTACTCCAGTTTAGAGCTTAATATACATAGTTTTTTAAGTAATTAATAAATGCGCTACATACCGTCTTCCATAGGTGTGTCTTCTAATGTCATTTCGTCTAATTCGTCCAACAGTTCATCGATATTAATTTCTGGTGAGTTGTCTTCCTCTTGGGCAGCAGCTGCCTCAGGTGGTGGTAACTGTTTATTACTCTTATATAGGTTAATATTTTGTCTTAACTCCTGGTCTTCTTCCAACTCTTGTAAGAATAATTCATAATCTCTTTCAGCACGTTCCATATCTTGTTTTTGACTTTTGCCACCATAATCTTGAGATGCTTCAATATCTTTGTGTTCTTTAGCCATTCTTTTCAATCTCCAGTTTCTATTCTTCTTAGCCTTTCTTAGATAGTGCTTCTTAACTAAAACAACATCAGGAACATAGTGCGACTGTAAACCATCAAATAAGTCTGAGTTATAATTGGAGTTACCGACAAAATAACCCATAACACTGTCACCAGCATGTAAAATA
Organism: Jamesozyma lodderae; assembly: GCA_030571655.1. NCBI lineage: Eukaryota > Fungi > Ascomycota > Saccharomycetes > Saccharomycetales > Saccharomycetaceae > Jamesozyma > Jamesozyma lodderae. The sequence continues at coordinate 50,145 of JAJLYF010000015.1, read as the reverse complement.
GCACCCAAATGGGATCTAATGTAGTATACTTGATCATTAACACCTAAATCGGATGCTCTAGCGACGGTAACATCAGCAAGAACGTTCTTACCTCTACTTATACCTGTAGATTCAACGTCCAACACAATAAACTCAACTAATTGAGTGATATCAGCTAAGGAGTTAAAATTATATCTCCAGTAGACGGAAGGTGAAAGATCTGCAATTTGTAAAGTGGTTGGATCTATAAATTGAATAGTATTAGTAATTTTAGAACATAAGACAAATTGTGAAATATTACCCATGTTTTTTGCCAGTTTTTGAGGCAAGACAACCAAATCATCTCTACAAATCGGAACGATTTCTACAGAGTACGAAAATTTGTAGGTGGAAGCACCAGTGTGAGTATCTTGCGATATCAGTTCTTCAGATTTCTTGTATTTGATGGGGACAACAGCTTCCAAGAAATCAATCATTTTCACTGCATGGTTCTTTTGTGCATAAAAGAAATCTAAACCATCTCTAGCTTCTGTAATAGAAATAGTATCGACATGGGCGTTATGTTTTAAAATCAATTGTTCTAAATATAAGAAAGTTCTCTTGTGCGCAACTTTTTGTCTAATTTGAACGGTGGCTCTCCATGTGTTTGTGGTGTATGATCTAGCACAATCCGGACATTGCATTGCGATGACAATATATTCAACTTCGAAAGTTTGTTGAATGATAGTGTTAGCCATAGCTTCACCTTGAACGGTAAGTTTTACTCTAATACGTCTGGAATGTGGTTCTGTCCAAATAAATGAAGCATCCACTAACCTAACTTTAGTTAAACCTTTCAAACGACGTAAACAGATAGCCAATAGTTCTCTAGATTCCAAATCAGCTTTAATCCACTGACCTGGTGGTTGTAAAAATCTCTCACAGTTTCTACAAAAAGAGATGTTAGCTTCTCTTGGAATACCTTCAGTGATATCGACAGTTAATTTGATACAGTCGTAACACATAACTAAACCTGTGGACCCATCGATTGGGGTACCACAATTACAACATAGCACGGTGGCACCTTGTTGTGGTAGCATTTGTTGCTCATGGGCATGGGAATGGTCGTGGTATTGCAGTTGTTGGTTTGGATCCATCTTTGTTGCAGATATATAAGTGATACTGCTTTTTTTAGGTACTGCTTAAGTTACTAGTAGGTATCTAACGTATATTTCAGTAATAATAAATCCGTATCAAAGATTCGATGAGCATAATTTTTCACTTTTGTTGCGATGGATGTCCTCAGAAAATTTTCACTTTCCTGAGGAAGCGATGAGATTACCCGGACTTACAGAAAATTATAAGATATATCAGACCAACAGGAAAGATGTAGGTAAAACTGTCTCATATATACATAAGTCTTTTCCATTTTCAATATATTTACATATGGGGCGTTTGTAACTTACGGGGTTAGTGTACAGGCAGCCATTTTTTCAATTAATAGATCTGTATTTTCACCATTCAGGGCACTTATTGGTATGGAATCCCACCCTTGTGATTGACAAAACTCTCGGACTTTCAAATACTTCAACATAGGATCCTTCTTCTCACTATTCAAATCTGCTTTGTTACAGACAATAAGAACGTTTTTGGTTTTAACTTTCTCAATACCACCAACCTCGTTTATTAAAACCGTAAGGGTGCTTAATGGATCTGCATCTTCAAGACTTAATACGAAGACCCAGCCTCTTGACCTCTCAATATGCTTCAGAAATTCAAGTCCCATTCCTCTATCTAAATGAGCACCTTCAATAATTCCCGGAATATCGGCAACCGTAAAACTGTTTTCACCAGGGGCCCTTGATATGGTTCCTATTGTCGGTTTCAATGTTGTGAATTCCCAGCTCCCAATTCTTGGCCTTGCATTCGATATTCTATTTAGTATTGTAGACTTACCGGCGTTGGGAAACCCAACTAACCCAATATCAGCAATACATTTCAGTTCAAACATGAAAAAAGAATTAAGTCCTGCTCTACCTTCTTTCGAGAAACGTGGATTACGAATCATACTTGTTAAAAAATGCATGTTACCTAAACCACCCTTCCCACCTTCTAGTAAGCATATAGGTTTTTCAGTAGCGTCATCTAAGTCCATCCCATAGAGAGGTATTCTATCAAGAGCAGTTTCATCTTTTTGCAAACTATTATCATATCTTGTAACCTTTTTTTCTAATTGCTTAAACCATTTTTTTGTGTCATGATATTCTTTCGTTTTATCCTTAAAAAGCCATCCTTTACCAGGTTCATATGCTTCTCTAAACAATTGAATATACCTTGGAATAATATCAGCCTGATTCCTTCCAAAACATTTTAAATCTATCGTTTTTGAGTCCAAGAATTCCCTTAGTGAACAAGATGTATTATTCTTCAGCTCCTCGTCGATAAGGTCTCTCACAATCTTTGGATCAAGACACCAACGTACTACTGTTCCCTTGGGTACAGTTATTAAAACATCTCTGCCTCTACTACCATCCAATTGACTCGATCCTCCTGCCCGCCCATCTCCAGCGACATACTTAGTTTTTAATTTCGCAAGAGAATTCATACCCTCTACAGCCTGTACGTATACACTACCACCAGAACCACCGTCACCACCATCCGGAGGCCCTATTCTTCGATTGGCATCTCTATAAAAGGAGATGGCACCATCACCACCTTTGCCACTCCGACAATCGACAATCCTTACGTCTACAAAATTTCCCTGAGTGTGATTGTGCTTATTGTATTGTCTAAGATAGTTCAATGATGTGAAATTCAAAAGGGATGCTTTAGCATCAATAAATTTGCTATCCGGTGGTACAGACATGATAGAAAGTGGAAACTTTCCATTATGATTCATGTGCTCATCAAAAGCATTATTAGTTTTCGGGCCTAGAATATCATGTCCAATCTCGTTAAGAGAATCTGTTGTCGAGAGGCTGTCATCCAAGGTATCTAACCACATTTCATTCTCTAAGAGAGTTGGTGCATTATCTGGAATTTTCTGATTAGTAGATCTACTCCTTACAAAAGTCGTCCGGATTCTTCTGAAAGATCGCAGAAGTTTCATTTATTCAAACAAGTTGTTGTTAGCCTTTTCTCTAGCATATTCAGTTTAATCATTATGAGGACGGTCTCATTTCGATTTAAAAAGCTCTCGCGCCATATACTAATTACAATTTTATGCTGTAAAACAAAATATACATTATTTATAAAGATACATCTGAGAAGTTAAAAAGTACATATATTCACATCATCCTGACAGATTTCCTGATCTCAGTTTTGGGTTTTCTCAATTTTTTCTTCCTTTTTCAATTTTCCCTTTAAGATATCGATGTTATGTAGCATTTTTTTCATCGAGTTAGCACCGTCACCAAAAATCATCATTTCAATGTTATCTAGTTCTCTCCTCCAATAAATCACTTCCTTATTCAAACTTGATAGGTTATCTTGCAATAAATATTTGTTTTCCAAACTATACTTCGCACGAGCCAGTTTGATGCGGTTTAGGTAATTCTGTAACTCCTCATTTAGCCTCTCAGTATTTGAGCTAGGTTCACTTAGCCTTTCTAAAATCGATTTCAACTCCTCTGGCGGATTCCATTCGTCGATAATAAATTCTGTAATATTAGGGTTTGAAATATCAATCTGTTTCGCCAGGTCAATGGACAGACGGTCCAAAAGATTAACATACTCGAGAGAATCTCTATTTATATTCTCCATGTATGTGATATATTCTTTCAAATTTGATTCAGCTCTTGAGCTGTTGGCCGTTGAGTTGTCCATGCGCATTTTAGTTAAATTATTCACTTGGGATTCTCTGGCTTGAAATTTCGAATACCTTAAATCCGCAGAACTGCTCAGCAATTCCTGATGTTCTCTTGAGAGGGTCTCAAGAGACTTTGAAAGATTTTCATCTGTAGCGTTTTCATCCGTCAGTTTCTTTAATGTTTTGAGTGTATTATGTAAATTCTCCTGGCTAACTTGCAAGTTTTGTTCTAACTCACAAAGGGATTCAAAATATGTATTCTCTGTGTCTTCAGATGACATAACATATATTAGTACACTTCTTACCTACGAGTTAAACAGTAATTAACTTTTGCGGTCTACCACTATTATTGATGCAATAGCATTACTATTAGCCTTCAATATTTTTTAATTTATGCATCTCGCCTTTGGTGTGAAATTTTAAGAGAGACAAGAAAACTAGACAGGTTAGTGATCCTGCCACAATGAAAACAGAACTGAATTGTCATAAAACCATCTCGAACTGAAAGAAAATCGCCTGAATGAGCGTAGAAATACAAATGAAGGTTTTGAAAGATATCAAAGCAAGTTTTAGAAAGTCCTCAATTGAGTTGTCTCAATGGAAATTGCACAACTCTGCCAAATGGTCGGTAGAGGCTCTACAAGGTATGTGCGAGATCGCACAAAATCCATCATTTGTAGATGATGAGTCTCCACTTAAAGGTAGAGACATGTTTACGGTTGACGATAATGCTGGCGTTGCTATTGATGACTACTGCGTACCCACACTTAATGCCGGATTCACATTGCAGGAATTTGATACTTATCTGCTAGCGTCCTCCATGTTTGATTGCAAAGAATTTGACAGATGTGTTTTTTTCTTAAAGGATGTAACTGAACCACGTTTGAAGTTCTTAAAATTGTACTGCATGTATCTGTCATGGGATAAGAAGAATATCGAAGAAAACGAAAGTTTGCTTATGACAGGAAAAGTAAAAGGACGTCAAGATAAGAATAGAGGTACAAAAGATGAGGAATCTGCAAATATACTTAACTTCAAAAATCCTAGCGTAGTTAATTTAGAAGATGGTCATCAAGCCAGTATAGCGATAATATTAAATGAATTGAGAGAATATCTGCAGAAGAAGGAGTCAGACAATGACCTAAGTACAAATAACAGCTCAAGACCAGAAACAAAAGAATTTGATTTGGGTTTTGCATTACTTTATTATTTGAAAGGTGTATTGTTAAGTCGTGGTGGTAATAAACCTCATGCAATAACATCATTTTTAAGATCGTTATCTTTATATTCATTCAATTGGACTTGCTGGGTTGAGCTAATGGATTGTTTAGGAAGAGCAGATGAATCCTTATTACTCCTGAAGCATCTCAATGAAAAATTTTCGTTAGGAGCACGAAATAACATTGATACACAGCAACTATTTGAGCATAATATAATGGTAAAGTTCTTCAAACTAGCCATATTCCAAGAGTTTAGTGGCAATATCGAAGAGTTCTTAGAGAATTTAGAGTTTTTACTTTCCGTTTCCCCAAACTTTTCGTACTTAAAAGCCCAAAATGCCATTGTATATTATAATCACATGGATTACGTCAATGCTGAAAATATATTTGACCAAGTGGTAAAAAGTGATCCTTATCGTCTTGAGGATCTTGACATTTATTCCAATATTTTATATGTAATGCAAAAACAATCGAAACTTGCATACCTGGCGCAAATGGTTTCACAGGTAGATAAATTCCGACCTGAATCATGTTGTATAGTAGCAAATTATTACAGTGCAAGGCAAGATCACGAAAAGTCAATCATGTATTTCCGTAGAGCATTAACTTTGAACAAAAAGTCGACTAGTGCATGGACTCTCATGGGTCATGAGTTTGTTGAATTGAAAAACTCCCATGCGGCAATCGAGTGTTATAGAAGGGCCGTAGATATTAACCCACGAGATTTTAAAGCATGGTATGGACTTGGTCAAGCATATGAAGTTTTAGATATGCACATATATTCGCTTTATTATTTTCAGAAAGCATGCACACTGAAGCCGCTGGATCGTCGGATGTGGCAAGCTGTTGCTGAGTGTTACTCTAAACTAAAATATACAAGTGGTGCCATTAAGTGTTATGAAAGATCGTTGCAACTCTCCAATAACACAGACCAGGAAAGAATCCTGTACTATCGTTTAGCATTACAATATGAGCAGGGATTGGACTCAGAAAATTGTAGATTATATATGATGAAATGTGTGGAAATAGGAAGTACTACTGAGGGGTTAGTTGCAGATGAATGTACAAAGGCGAAGCTATGGCTTGCCAAATACGAGGTCAAGATGAAAAACTATGAAAGTGCTTACAATTTTGCAGTGACTATTACAAGCGGTACCTCTCAAGAAGTAGAAGAGGCTCGGGCGATAGCCAGAAATTGCAGAATGTTATTAAAGTAACATCTCTCTCTCTCTCTATATATATATATTATATAAATAGTAAAAAGTTAACTTAATTAGTGGTTGAAGTACTGAAAAGATTACGTTTTGAAATGCACGTGATAAAACCCTACCTTTGTAAGGGCGGTGAAAAATTATATAAAAAATAGTAATTGTAAAAAGCTATAAACCTATAATTAAAAAACAGATAGTTAACAATCAGAAGCATTAAACAATAGATTCATATAGAAAATATAGTATTTTCTTTGTAATATAAAAGGGGTTATAAGAAATATATATAATATTTCTGTATAATGTCAGATATAACACCCCCACCGCCTCCTCCACCAGGATTTAACTTTGAAGAGGAAGATACATTCCCGAAACCACCAGAAAATGATGGAGAACTGCTAGCTCCTCCTCCTCCACCTGGATTTGATGACAATATGGGAACCCCACCACCTCCACCGCCTCCTGGGTTCGATTTGGATAATGTCGAACAACCTCCACCACCACCAGGCATCGATGAGGAGTATTTGACAATAAGCCTAAAAAGAGATACAACATCGAGTAGGACAAATGAGCAGGCACCACATAACGACAAAAAAAGAAAGGCTGAGGATGAAGCCTTTGGTAATGAAGTAAAATATGTTACAAAAAGCAGGAAAGTAAAGCTAAAAAAAAGAAAGCTTAAAGCAAGAACATCCGGAATAGTTGGTTCGAACAAAGTGGAAATGCCTCCCGAACATCTCAGAAAAGTAATTGATGGTCATTCTGATATGACTTCATCACGCTTCAACCAAGACAAAAGAGCGTTTTTAGGTGCATTGAAATACCTACCGCATGCTGTTCTGAAGTTACTAGAAAATATGCCGCAACCATGGGAGCAAGTGAAGGAAGTAAAGGTTTTATATCACATTTCTGGTGCTATTACATTTGTCAACGAAACTCCTAGGGTTATTGAACCAGTATACACATCTCAATGGTCTACAATGTGGTTGGCGATGAGAAGGGAAAAGCGTGATAGAACGCATTTCAAAAGGATGAGATTTCCTCCATTTGACGATGATGAGCCTCCTTTGTCATATGCTGAGCATATTCAAAGCATTGAACCACTGGATGCAATTGCGCTATCTTTAGATGATTATGATGATGCAGCTGTAAGGAACTGGCTCTACGATGCTAGACCGTTAGTAGATGATAGGAGAAGGGTCAATGGTACGTCATATAAAAAGTGGAATTTGGATTTAGATATAATGTCAAACCTATACAGACTCTCTACTCCACTTAGGGATGAAATAACGGACCAGAATTACTACTATCTATTTGATAAAAAGTCATTTTTTACATCTAAAGCATTGAATAACTCGATTCCGGGTGGTCCTAAGTTTGAACCACTTTACAATCACGAGGAAGAAGAGGATTATAATGAGTTCAATTCGATAGATAGAATAATTTTCAGGGTACCGATTAGAAGCGAATATAGGATTGCATTTCCTCATTTATATAATTCTCGCCCACGTTCGGTCGAACTTTCTTGGTATAATAATCCAATCTCATGCTTGATCAAAAACGAAGATGATTCTGACTCTCCAGCATTTCACTTTGATCCATCATTAAATCCAATTACATTCTCAGATGTTCCCAAAACCGCCCCCAAAAATTCACTTACTCAGAATAAAAGTTCAGATGAGTTTGCATTGCCGGAAACATTTAGCCCTCTATTACTGGAGCAGCCCTTAACGTCAACTGACACCAACGACGCACTAGCGTTATATCAAGCACCATTCCCTTTCAACAGAAGATCAGGTAACATGGTAAGAGCCCAGGATGTGGCACTAATTAAGAAATGGTATCTACAGCACCCAGATGAGGAGTATCCAGTGAAAGTAAGGATATCGTACCAAAAATTACTAAAAAATCATGTTTTCAACGAATTGAAGAAGATGCCAGTAACAAAGAGACGCAAAGTCAAGCTGCTGAAAAGTTTAAGAAATACAAAATATTTTCAGCAAACTACCATTGATTGGGTAGAGGCTGGTCTACAATTATGCCGCCAGGGTCACAACATGTTAAATTTACTGATACATCGTAAAGGGCTGACTTACTTACATCTGGATTACAATTTCAATTTAAAGCCGACTAAAACATTGACAACAAAGGAACGTAAAAAATCTAGATTTGGTAATGCATTCCATCTAATGAGAGAAATTTTGAAAGTTATAAAACTTTTGGTCGACGCGCATTGTCAACATCGTTTAGGTAATGTTGATGCCTTTCAATTAGCTGATGGTGTTTATTATATTTTGAACCACCTGGGTCAGCTAACAGGTATCTATCGTTATAAATATAAAGTTATGCATCAAATAAGAGCCTGCAAAGATTTGAAGCATGTCATCTATTACAGATTCAACAAGATAATTGGTAAAGGACCTGGTTGTGGGTTTTGGCAGCCAGCCTGGCGTGTTTGGATTTTTTTTATGAGAGGTATTATTCCTTTACTAGAGAGATGGTTAGGTAATCTACTAACACGTCAGTTCGAAGGTCGTTCAAATGAAATAGTCAAGTCTACTACAAAACAGAGGTCAGATGCTTACTATGATCTTGAATTGAGAGCATCTGTTATGAATGATATATTAGATATGATACCGGAGGGAATTAGGCAAAATAAAGCAAGAACAATTTTACAACATTTAAGCGAAGCCTGGAGGTGCTGGAAAGCAAATATTCCTTGGAATGTTCCAGGTATGCCAGAACCAATTAAGAATATTATCGAACGATATGTTAAGGCAAAAGCTGATGGCTGGATTTCGGCGGCTCATTACAACCGTGAACGTATTAGATCAGGGGTTCACGTTGAGAAAACAGTGGTCAAAAAGAATCTAGGCAGACTGACCAGATTATGGGTAAAGAGTGAACAGGACAGACAGAAACAAATTGAAAAAAATGGTCCTGATATTACACCACAGGAAGCCACCTCCATATTTTCTACCATGGTAGATTGGCTAGAGACCCGTAATTTTTCACCCATTCCATTTCCACCACTTACATATAAAAATGATACCAAAATTTTAGTTTTGGCTTTGGAAAATCTCAAAGATACATATGCTGCGAAAGTGCGGTTGAATGCTTTGGAAAGAGAAGAACTAGCTTTAATAGAAGAGGCTTACGATAATCCACATGATACATTGAATAGAATCAAAAAGTATTTATTAACACAGAGAGTATTTAAACCAATTGATCTATCAATGATGGAACATTACCAGTCTATATCTCCAGTGTTTGCAGTAGATCCATTGGAAAAAATAACAGATGCATATTTAGATCAATACTTATGGTATGAAGCCGACCAGCGAAAGTTATTTCCAAATTGGATAAAACCAAGTGATTCTGAAATCCCACCTTTATTAGTTTATAAATGGTCACAAGGTATTAACAACGTTTCCGGAGTCTGGGATTTTTCGAAGGGACAATCTACGGTTTTGCTAGAGACAACCTTGGGCGAACTTGCAGAGAAAATTGACTTTACGTTGCTCAATAGACTATTAAGATTAATTATCGATCCAAATATTGCTGATTATATTACTGCAAAAAATAATGTTATCGTAAACTTCAAGGACATGAGTTATATTAATAAATATGGTTTGATAAGAGGCCTCCAATTTGCATCCTTTATTTATCAATATTATGGTTTAGTAATGGATCTGCTGATTCTAGGTATTGATAGAGCAATAGATTTAGCTGGTCCACCCGAAAATCCAAATGACTTCATGCAGTTTAAATCTCAAACAATTGAAAAAAAGCATCCAATTAGATTATATTCGCGATATTTGGATAGAATTCACATTTTATTCCACTTTAGTGAAGAGGATGCAGATGAGCTTACTGAAGAATTCTTGTCAGAAAATCCAGATCCAAATTTTGAAAATGCGATTGGTTATAATAACAAAAAGTGCTGGCCAAAGGACTCTAGAATGCGTTTGATGCGTCAGGATGTCAATTTAGGTCGAGCCGTCTTTTGGGAAGTCCAAGGGCATATACCGAAATCACTTACCCACATAAATTGGGAGACATCGTTTGTTTCTGTCTACAGCAAAAACAATCCAAATCTTCTTTTTTCAATGTGCGGCTTTGAGGTGCGTATATTACCAAAACAGAGAGTTAACGACGTTATGCTAGTTGATGAAGGAGTTTGGGATTTGATTGACGAGAAAACCAAACAAAGAACGGCCAAGGCCTACTTAAAGGTTTCCGACGAAGAGGTGAAAAAATTTGAGAGTAGAATTAGAGGAATTTTAATGACAGCAGGCTCAAGCGCATTCACAAAGATTGCGGCTAAATGGAATACATCCTTGATATCACTATTTACTTACTTCAGAGAGGCGATTATAGCTACAGAATCACTTCTGGATGTGTTGGTTAAGGCTGAAACAAGAATTCAGAATCGTGTCAAACTAGGTTTGAACTCTAAAATGCCAACGCGTTTTCCTCCGGCAGTTTTTTACACTCCTAAGGAATTAGGTGGTTTAGGTATGATCAGTGCATCTCATATTTTGATCCCCTCTTCTGATTTAACATGGTCCAAACAAACCGATAATGGTATTACACACTTTCGTGCTGGTATGACACATGAAAGTGAGAAGTCTATTCCAACAATCTTTCGATATATCACAACGTGGGAAAACGAATTCTTGGATTCTCAACGAGTATGGGCCGAGTATGCAGCAAAGCGTCAAGAAGCAATGCAACAGAATAGAAGATTAGCATTTGAAGAGCTGGAGGGTTCTTGGGATAGAGGTATTCCTCGTATAAGTACATTGTTTCAAAAAGACCGTCATACGCTAGCATATGATAGAGGACATAGAGTCCGTAGAGAATTTAAACAGTACTCACTCGAAAGAAATAGCCCATTTTGGTGGACGAATTCTCACCATGATGGTAAGCTATGGAATTTGAATGCTTATCGTACTGATGTAATTCAAGCTTTAGGTGGTGTTGAGACTATTCTAGAGCATACTTTATTCAAAGGTACGGGATTCAATTCATGGGAAGGCCTATTTTGGGAAAAGGCATCAGGTTTCGAAGATTCAATGCAGTTTAAAAAGCTGACTCATGCACAACGTACAGGTTTGAGTCAAATACCAAACCGTAGGTTCACTTTATGGTGGTCTCCAACAATTAACAGAGCCAATGTTTACGTTGGTTTTGTTGTTCAATTAGACTTGACTGGTATATTTTTACATGGTAAAATTCCCACATTGAAAATCTCCTTGATTCAAATATTCCGTGCCCACCTATGGCAAAAGATTCATGAAAGTATAGTTTTTGACATATGCCAGATTTTAGATGGTGAGTTAGATGTCCTACAAATAGAGTCTGTCAACAAAGAAACCGTTCATCCTCGTAAATCATACAAAATGAATTCTTCTGCCGCAGATGTTACTATGGATAGTCTATATCAATGGGAAGTGTCGAAGCCATCGTTGTTGCATGAGTCTAACGATTCATATACTGCCGCTACTAGTAATAAGATGTGGTTTGATGTTCAATTGAGATATGGTGACTATGATTCACATGATATTTCCCGTTATGTTCGTGCTAAATTCCTAGACTATACTACAGATAATGTCAGTATGTACCCATCTCCTACCGGTATTATGATTGGTGTGGATTTGGCTTATAACATGTATGACGCATATGGTAATTGGTTTAATGGTTTGAAACCATTAGTTCAAAATGGTATGAGAACTATTATGAAAGCCAACCCGGCACTTTATGTACTACGTGAACGTATTAGAAAAGGTTTACAAATCTACCAATCTAATGTCCAAGAGCCATTCTTGAACTCATCTAACTACAGCGAGTTATTCAACAATGATATAAAGTTATTTGTCGATGATACGAATGTATATCGAGTGACGGTTCACAAGACCTTTGAAGGTAATGTTGCCACCAAAGCAATTAACGGGTGCATATTTATTTTGAACCCGAAAACAGGTCACTTATTTTTAAAGATTATTCATACCTCTGTCTGGACTGGACAGAAGAGACTGAGTCAATTAGCCAAATGGAAGGCTGCAGAAGAAGTAAGTGCTCTTGTGAGGTCATTCCCTAAAGAAGAACAGCCAAAACAGATTATCGTGACACGTAAAGCCATGCTGGATCCTCTGGAGGTTCATATGCTTGATTTTCCAAACATCGCCATAAGGCCTACAGAGTTGAGGTTGCCTTTCTCAGCTGCTATGTCTATAGATAAATTATCTGACGTCGTTATGAAGGCCACCAAACCACAGATGGTTCTATTTAATATATACGATGACTGGCTGGAAAAAGTTTCTTCCTATACTGCATTTTCAAGATTAATACTGCTACTCAGAGGGCTTAAGACTAATGAGGAGAAGGCCAAGCTTATTTTGCTTGCTGACCCAACTATCGTTATCAAACAGCATCATCTATGGCCATCATTTTCGGATGAGCAGTGGATTTCGATTGAATCACAAATGCGTGACTTGATTTTAACTGAGTATGGTAAGAAATATAACGTGAATATTTCTGCACTGACACAAACAGAAATAAAAGATTTAATATTAGGCCAAAATATCAAGGCTCCTTCTGTCAAAAGACAAAAAATGGCTGAACTTGAGGCAGCAAGGGCAGAAAATGAGGAGAATGGTTCTTCTACTGTAATGAAGACCAGAAGTGTCAATGCCCAAGGTGAAGAAATTGTTGTCGTTACTTCTGCCAATTACGAAAATCAAGCATTCAGCTCTAAGAATGAATGGAGGCAAAACGCCATCGCCAACAGTTTATTATATTTGAGGTTGAAAAACATTTACGTAGCTTCCGAAGAATTTATTGAGGAGAAAAACATTTATGTCTTACCCAATAACCTATTGAAAAAATTTGTTGAAATATCTGATGTTTCCATACAAATTGGTGCATACATATATGGTAGTTCACCAGATGGCCATCCAAACGTGAAGGAAATAAAAACGATTGCCCTCGTTCCACAACTGGGTAATAGCAAATCGATACAGTTAGGCAAGATCCCAGATGAAGGTGTACACCCTGATATTGAAGGATTGGAACTACTCGGTTGGATCCATACACAAAGTGATGATATTAAATTTATGTCCGCATCAGAAGTAACTACACAAGCTTCAATTTTTGGAGAATATGAGAAATCACAAGAACTAGTTGACTTAAGTATATGTTCAAGATCAGGCTCAGTTTCTTTGGCAGCGTACACATTAACTGAGGACGGTTATCAATGGGGCTCGGAGAACAAGGATTTTACTACGATCGTGCCTGAAGGTTTCGAGCCTTCTTTCAGTACGTTCGCGCAGTTGTTATTGTCCGACCGTATCCTAGGTAATTTCTTGGTCCCAATCGGAGGAGCCTGGAATTATTTATTCATGGGTGCTAGTTTCAATACTGAATTAAATTACGATATGAACTTAGGTATACCGATCGAGTTCTACAATGAATTACATCGTGCTAGCCACTTTCTACAATTTAATGATTTGGCTGGCAACGATGAACTCGAAGCGGAGCAAGAAGATGTGCTTGCATAGTTCGACCAATACAAAAAAATGTTCTTATGTTGGTAGGTTAATGATTGAACAGATTTTGGGTTTATCATCTTGTATTATATTTCTCATCCAATATTTGTCATTGTGCCATATATAAACTGATGTATAAGCCGCTTAAAAAAAATAGAAGAGGAAGAAAAAGGCAAGATATGAAAGCACATTGAAAAAATGTCATGTTTAACCATCTATACATTATATAAAAAAAAACTGTAACTAGTAAACTTATTATTCGACAAAAGCAGAATCCTTCACAGGTCTTGTAGAGGATAGTCAGACTAACCGAATGGTGATATCAGAATTGTCGCAGGTATTTGAACATTGTTAAGAAATGCCATTGAAAATTTTAGAAAGTGAGACAAGAAGCAGCGAAATACCAAAATCTCGAAGATCGCGGTACATTAGAGATAAGAGGAGGAAAGATTGTGTAGCAAGTATTGGCTCTGATGGATTCAATGCAGCGGTACAGAAGACTTCAAGAACGAAGAACAGATCATTTAAAAGAAATGCTGCCAGAAGAAGAAAGCGGATGAGTACGCTGGCCAATAATCTAAGAATGAAAAATAAAGCTCAAGAGGAACATCCAAATGCACGATTAGCCAATGCCTTCCTTTTGAGATCACAACTTCATGATAGCGTTTATTCACTGCTGCGACTAGGTTACACATTTGACCGAATTATTAAGGAAACTGGACTGGAAGATAGGTTTCTTATGTTGATATTTAAGGAATTAGGACTTAATTTATTTGACCGTGTCACTAAATGTAATGATTCAATTGCAGATAGTAACATAGAAAATACTGTTTCTGATGCCAGCAGAATTGAGCGACAAGATGAAAAAGCTGTCGCCGAAATAACGAATTATCAAGATGAAGCTCCTAAGTTGCATGTACCTTTGTTTGATTTGCAGCTGGCTAAACGACTTTCTCAACAGCTACATAAAGATGAGGAAAATCAAAAGTCTAACTGGCCTTCGGAGTCAATGATTACACTTCACTCTGATGATGAAACAAATTCGAATGTAGAAGAGGAAATTAATCGTGCGACTATTTCTTTAAAACCGAATTCTTCTGATGCAAATGTTGAATCAATTATTCCTGAGATTAAAAGCTTTATGCTAAAAACGAAATTAGAGCTAGCAAAACTTTCTTTGCTAAAACAAAAGTATCCGATGCTAGAAGATTTGGACTCTGAAAATAAGGACAAGTTACAGAATATTAAAAATCTCCTTCTTAATGATATCGAAAACTTTTTTGCTGATGTTATACCGTCAGAAAGGGGTTTATCACCACTGAATGTAACCAATATACAACATATTCATAATACCAAAATATTTGTGAATAAACCTAGAAACACTTTTGCAGGTTTTCATTCACATAATGCTGCTAGACCTGTTGAAACTGGTGATATAGACAATCAGGTCATTGAAATTGAGAATGAACCTATAAATAACAACGTAACAATTCCCCATCGTAACTCTATAGATTATCCTGTTAGAACGAATGCAAATAAAAGTTTTCTTGAACCTGCTAAGTATATGACGTTTAGAGAATCTAATGACAAAAATGAGGCATTAGTAGACTACAGTTTTGTCAAAATGGTAAAGGTATGTACGATATTAAACTCTTCTTTAACTTTCTTTTTATTACAGATTACTAACTAATATATGAACAAGACGATCTTCAAGGACATTCTCTTTCCTTACACGATCCAAATTTATTTATGAAGTCCAAAGCAATGACATTTACACCATATCATTCATTCCTCCCGCAGGAGCCTGATAAATCCTAGGTATGATTCAAGTCTGCGGGATCAAATAATCTCTGGTGATAGAACAGAGCTTTCGCTTACCTCCTTAAATGGATCAACCAAACGCCTACAATGTATTTAAGATAAAAAAATTTACGATTTATTGATTTTTATATATATACATATTCTTATTCATTCTTCTAGATCTCATACTTTGGAAGCTAATCGCTCAAGTAATGCCCATAATTTCGATTAATAATCGCGTTGGGATAAAAAAAAATTGCACGCTTCCTTCCTCTGAGATAAAATGAATACAAAAAATCATAAAATCAATTATTTCCCACTTTAAGTAAAAACTGCACTTACTGTTTCGACAGGTAACACTGAAGTTTTGATTGATTTGGTTGTTGTGCTCCTAAATACATGCCCAAGACCCCTGAAAGAAAACGGAAATTAAGTCATACAACTAAGATCCCACACTCAAATACAAAGGATGATCCAAAAGTCTCGGCGGCAAGCCCGACAACGGCTCAGCAACAAGATAGAAAGAAGAAGAAGAAATATCAGTTTGCTCCCATAAATAACTTAAACTCCAGAGGTAAAGCAAGCCCGAAGGTATTAAGATCCATATCAGTTTCGCAGATGCGTAATACCACTATTAAGCGAGATACAAATGTTTCTCCGAAAGAAAAGAACTTAAAGCCTAATGGAGCACCTAAACTGAAGAGAGAGCCATCATTGAACACAAAGATAAGATATAAAGAGAAGTCAGAATATTTTAAGGCCACCGGAAAGGAAGAGTTTCCTTCAGAAGAGGTGGTATGGAAATATAGCCCCATTCGGAAAGACAGATCGGATAAAACACAAAGCTCTCCTAATTTCTCCGATGATCTTATCGATGATGTTCAAAATCCGTCTTCAACACCAGCAATACCCATTAAGTTAAAATCTGTATTGAACTTCAGTAATATGAATGAGAACGATGGCGATAGTAATATTCCACAGCCGCTCATAGATATGGACGATACGGAAAAATCTAGCCTGATAACTAATAAACAAAAGAGGGAGTTTTTTCGTGATATTGATGATATTTTGGATGACATTGAAAATGAAATTCCCATGAATACTTCAAGAAAGTTTGATGAATTACCATCGTCGCCAATAAGAATAGAACAAAGTGAATTTGTTAAAGAGGAAGCTATTGATATTGAAGTAAAGTGTAAAAAGAAAGATAGTTCTCTAAATAGTGGTGGTGATGAGTCACTTATTAATGTTCTTACACAGAAAAAATACATACAAGAATCTCATGCATCTCTGGAACAAAAACACTCTTTGACAAAAGAGTTGGATACGTTTGATGATGACTCCTTATTAGATTTACTGGAGAAACCTGGTATTGATGAGAAAGTCGTGGAAAACATCGTTCCAGTAGAAAATGTGACCTCCAAGACACTAACATCAGGAATACCAAATCAAAATAATAATATCGAGGAGTACACCAAATTAGCAGCCGTTGCTGTACCAAGGAATGGCGTAACAAGGCTAGTTGTATCAAGCATACGTGAGCTTACCTTACCAAAAATTGGAAAACAAAAAATTCTGTCTTGTATTGACTCGAAGGGGGAAATGAACTCAGTAGTGGTTCGACATCCTTGGGTATACTTAGAAATTGAAGAAGGTGATGTTATACATATAATAGAGGGTAAGTTTTCCCAAAATAAGAGACTTTTATCTGATGATAAGGATCCACAAAGTCAGGTTGCGAATGATAACTTATTAGTTGTGAATCCTGATCTTCTCTTATCGGCAACTACCGTTGGAAATGCAATCCGCTGTCTTAGAAGTAGCGTTCTCGAAAATTTGTTCAAAGATACAGGAGGTGAACCAAGCATAGTCATGACAATCGGGAATATTGTACACGAGCTGCTGCAAGATTCCTTTAAACATAAGCTTAATCACGCGAGGATAACGATGGAATACCTGGAAAAGAAGCTAGATATACTTCTAGAAACTTACTCTTTTGCTATACTCGTCTGTAATGAAACAATTGAGGATATCAGACAAGAAATTATAGATACTCACATATCTAATATATATGAATTTGTGAATAAATATGTTCAACCTGATAATCTGGGTCGTTACGTATCTATTTCTGGAACAAGAAGAACACAGCCTATATCTATCTCCAATGTTATAGATATCGAGGAGAATATCTGGTCCCACATTTATGGATTGAAGGGGTTTCTTGATGCCACTGTCGAAGCACATGTCGAAAACAAATATTGTATTGTGCCATTGGAGGTAAAAACAGGAAAGACAAGAAGCACATCTCACGAGGCACAAGGTTTAATATATACACTGCTACTGAGTGATAAATATGAAATTCCTATTGATTTTTTTTTACTGCTATATACAAGGGACAAGACTATGACCAAATATCCACGTCTTTTGCATTCAATTAAGCACATTCTTATGGCCAGAAATCAATTAGCTTCTTCTTTGAAACATCGTCTAAGGAATATTTCGACGAGGACTCGTGTAGATTTTAAACTACCTTCTTTGTCATATGGTTCATTTTGTGATCTTTGCTACAATAAAACACAATGTACAGTGTTGAGTAAATTGGTAGAAGATGGAACCCCAGAAGAAAGTGGGTTAAAAAAAGAGGAATTTGAAGCCTTAAGTAACCATCTAAACTCTAATGTAAAGGAATACAAAGAATTTTTTCTAAAATATAATGATCTAATAACAAAAGAGGAGTCGAGCATATCTAATATAAACCAAGAAATGTTTTTACTTGACAGCATGACACGGGAATCCGTGAGCGGTCGTTGCATATCTAATCTTATTGTTGCAGATATTAAAAAACAGCCAGATCAAAGTGAAACTTATATATACAATTTTGTTCGAGCAAGTGATTCTGATTTAACCGAAACCTCCATGTTTCAGTCTCAGATTGTAGTTAATGATATGGTAATATTGAGTGATGAAATTGGTCATTTTTCTTTATGTACCGGCTATGTGACTGACCTTTCCAAGGATTCTATTACCATTTCCACTAGTAGGAAATTATTGAACAACAGAATTCAAAATAAAACTAAAAATGTAACATTGGTGCAGAGCGTCGTGGATCCAAGTATTGATGAATCACAATCATTGGCTACTCAAAATATGGTAACATATAGAATCGATAAAAATGATATCCAACAGAGTCTATCAACAGCAAGATTCAATCTACTTAATTTATTTTTGCCTCCTGTCCATCCTGGAGATATTGTGGTTGACGAGAAAACTGGAGAAAGAAAGGCTTTGAAAACCTCACAAGGCGGTGATGAGAGGTTACGCCACTTATTAATTGATGGGATAGCACCTCGATTTATAAGTGATGACAAGCTGCCATTAGTGGCCTACACATTGCCAAAATACTTGGGCTTTAATGAAGACCAGGAAAGAGCTTTGAGCAAAATTATGAGAGCCCAAGATTATGCCTTAATACTAGGTATGCCTGGTACTGGTAAAACTACCGTTATTGCCGAATTAGTGAAAATGTTGGTCTCTCAAAATAAAAAAATCCTTTTGACTTCATATACACACTCAGCTGTAGACAACATTTTGTTAAAATTA
This sequence comes from Jamesozyma lodderae, assembly GCA_030571655.1. Classification (NCBI taxonomy): domain Eukaryota; kingdom Fungi; phylum Ascomycota; class Saccharomycetes; order Saccharomycetales; family Saccharomycetaceae; genus Jamesozyma; species Jamesozyma lodderae. The sequence continues at coordinate 31,001 of JAJLYF010000015.1, read as the reverse complement.
GCTGACACAGAAATCAAAATAATAAGATTGGGTACCAAGAAGAACATTCATCCTCAGACACAAAAATTCATGCCAGACTATGACTTTATCAGTACATACCAGGAATTTCTCGAAATGATCAATGGTACCTCTTTAGTGGCAACAACATGCTTAGGTATTAAAGATATACTATTTTCTTTGAAAGAAGAAGATTTTGACTACGTTATTCTTGATGAAGCAAGTCAAGTATCTATGCCAGTAGCATTAGGACCATTACGCTATGGTAAGAGATTTATTATGGTTGGTGATCATTATCAATTACCTCCATTAGTTCGTAATGAAGCTGCAAAAAATGGTGGTTTGGAGGAATCATTATTCAAGATGCTTTCCGAGAAGCATCCGGAAAGTATGATAGAATTAACCTATCAATATAGAATGTGTGAAGATATTGCAAAACTATCAAATTTTTTGATTTATGAAGATAAATTGAAGTGTGGGAATGAAAAAGTTTCAAATCAGAGCTTACAGATTCCAATGATACAAAATTTGACTAGTTTCTTTAGTCAAAATGAGAATAGCAAAAGTAATTGGTTAGCTAATGTTTTGGATCCTACGAAGAAAGTCATATTCTTAAATTATGATGAGAATGATGATATAATAGAAAGTGCTGACGGGGATCAAATCAAAAACGAAGGAGAGTCCGAATTAGTTACTCAATGCGTTGAGGGATTTATCGAATGCGGTGTTTCCTCTGAAGTAATTGGCGTAATGACTTTATATAGAGCCCAATTAAAATTATTGAAAAAGCGCTTATCCAATAAAGATAGATACAAGAATCTAGAGATACTTACAGCAGACCAATTCCAAGGACGAGATAAGGATTGTATTATTATATCTATGGTTCGTAGCAATAAAGACGCTAATGGTGGCTCACTATTGAAAGAAATACGCAGAGTCAATGTAGCTATGACAAGAGCAAAATCAAAATTGATTATTATTGGTTCGATAAAAACTATTGGTTCTGTTCAGGAGATTAAACCATTCATAGAAATGTTAAAAGAGAATGGCTGGATTTATGATTTACCTAGAGAAGCATTGCATGCGTACAAGTTCGAAGACAATTCTGAGACACAACAAGGTAAGACAAAAGGGCATAACCGTAGAGTTGGAGTTAAAAACATCACACAGGAATCAAAATTATTGAAAGATAAGCCAATTACTAGGCAAACCCTTGAATTTTGAGGAGCATTGTATAAAGAGACAATCATATGTAAGAAATGCATCATAATAAAAATATAAATATAAGATATACATAAAAAAGCATGATAATAACTAAAACTTGGTCTCAACAGTTTCAAGAGCGGTATTATCGACCATCCAAGTTACCTTATTGCCGAATAAATTATTGACTAACGCACTTGGCAATTTTGTGTTTTTCAAATCAAAAATTTGATGCATAATTGGTTGTTTAGATTCACCCTTTGCAACAAAACAAATTGCGCCGGCATCTTTCATGACGGGCAATGTAATAGTGATTCTATCGGTAGGAGCCTTTGGAGAATCGTAGCACCACATAACTCTTCTTTTCTTTTCATCCAGTAGATATTTATGATGATCACCAGGGAATAAGGAACAGGTATGACCATCTGGACCACAACCTAATAATAATAAATCCAATTCTTTTGGTAATAACTTTTCATATTCTGTAGCTACTTTTTCGTATCCCTCTGCTCCTAAACCGAGGAGAGCATCATCTATTGGGTAAACTTGAAGTGGTTCTTCCAAGTAGTCCAAAATATCTAGCTTGAATAAACCGTAATTGCTATCTGGATGATCTAGAGGAACAAGTCTTTCATCAACAAAATAAACTCTCCATTTTGACCATTGAACCCTTTTGGCCAATGTTTTGTCTTCAATCAAAGCATCTCTCAATACTTTCATTAGTGAACCGCCACTAATTGCCACGTTAAAGACCGAAGCCTTTGCAATAGCATTGTCTTGTTTTTGTAAGATGTACTCACCTAATTTGTGTGGTAAGTTATCTTCTGGGAAATATTTATGAACGGCAACCATTATGACGATGTTAGGTTTATTTGTAGGGTGGAGTTGTACTGGAAAACGTAAACTAGGATACCATTGTTTCAAGATCTTGAAAGATTATATAATAATTTCATGGCCTTATATAAAAATTATAGTACCGGCATCGGTAGTTTTTTTAATAGATAGGGAGAGGACGAGAAAAGGGCTCGAGCGAATAAGCAGTTCTTAAAGTAGCAGAATTGCAATTAAACTTTCAAGTATGTGCCGGGGGCGATACCAAGTTCATTGAAAGTAGACTGTAGAATAAACGTTAGGGTTACGAGTTATGCAAGTAAGTCACCAATTAATTACTAAATACAAAATTCTTCAGTGAACAAGATTGGCTCCGCCGGGGTTTGCCTTGGGGCTCAGATGATGTTAAATGATAATAAATACGATAGCATTCCAATATCACAAACTTCAACACGAAATTTCTAAAACATAAAATGTTTCACTTTATATTGATTTGAAGATATGGAAGTCACCCGGCCGAAACAGGGTAATTCTTAATTCATTGATTTGAAAAACACGAACAAATCAACTATAAATAATAACAATCATCACCAAATATCTTGAGAGTGATCTGTAAAAGCATTAAAGCACCAATTATGCCTATCTGTAAGAACTGTAAAGGTACTGAATTTGAAAGAGATTTATCAAACGCCAATAACGATTTAGTCTGTAAGGCTTGTGGTGTTGTCTCTGAAGATAATCCGATTGTGTCAGAAGTGACATTTGGTGAGACAAGTGCAGGTGCTGCTGTTGTTCAAGGTTCATTTATTAGTGCCGGACAATCACATGCTTCATTTTTATCACACGGTGGGTCTTCTGCACTAGAGTCTCGTGAAGCTACTTTAAATAATGCTAGGAGGAAGTTGAGAGCAGTGTCTCATGCTTTAACTATACCGGAGTATATTACAGATGCAGCATTTCAATGGTATAAGTTAGCCCTCGCTAATAATTTTGTTCAAGGGAGAAGATCACAGAATGTGATTGCATCGTGCCTTTATGTTGCATGTAGAAAAGAAAAAACACATCATATGTTAATTGATTTTTCTTCAAGATTACAAGTTAGTGTTTACTCGATTGGTGCCACATTTTTAAAGATGGTAAAGAGATTACATATTGTAGATTTACCCTTGGCAGATCCATCATTGTTCATTCAACATTTTGCTGAGAAGTTAAATCTAGGTGATAAGAAAATTAAAGTAGTTAAAGATGCGGTAAAATTATCGCAAAGGATGTCTAATGATTGGATGTTTGAAGGTCGTAGACCTGCTGGTATAGCAGGTGCATGTGTACTATTAGCATGTAGGATGAATAACTTGAGGAGAACACACAGTGAAATTGTTGCTGTCTCACATGTTGCCGAGGAAACATTACAAAAAAGATTAAATGAATTCAAGAATACCAAAGCTGCGAAGTTATCTATTAAAGACTTTAGAGATAAAGGTGATGAGGTAGATAAAGAATCTAAACCACCATCATATGTCAATAATCGTAAAAAAGAGAAACAAATAAAGACAGATTTGATTAAAGATGAAATGACAGAGACAAGTGAAGAAGCAATTAACAAAAATCCAATTTTAACACAATTTTTAAGTGCACAAGAACTTTCATCGCGTGAAGTTTTATTTTATTTGAAAGAGTATTCAAAGAAAAGAGAAAGAGTTGTCAAAAGGATTAAAGCAACACATGGTATTGATGATGAAGATATCGTACTTAAGGACGGAGAGATAAGAACTGTGACAAATACTATTCCTGAGATAAAGTTAAAAGAACCAAAAAAGAAACAAAAAAAAATCGTAGTAAGGAAACCCAAACGAGAATCTAAAAAGAAGAGAAAGATGGTTACGAGAAGAAAAGTTAAGAAAGAGGATAGTGATGCTGATTACACAGATTCATCTTCTGATGAGTACGAATATATATATGAGGAAGTCTCCGAAGAAGAAGAAGAGGAGGAAGAAGAGGAAGAAGCCGAGCTTCCGTTAGAAGATGAAGAGACAGAAGAAGAAAAAGCTGAACGAGAAAGGAGAAAAGTTGAATGGATAAGAGAATTACGTGGAAGAGACGCAAAATTTCAAGACTCTATTGATGGTTATTCATTAGAGGCTGATCCATACAGGCCTAAAAATTTACATCTACTACCGACAACAGAGTCATTGCTGGTTAAAGTGAACGATGATCCTGAAAATTTAGAAGATGTAGATGATGAAGAATTAGATAATATCTTATTAGATGAGGAAGCAGCTAAATTAAAAGAAAGAGTATGGGTTGGTATCAACGAGGAATATTTAATAGAACAAGAAAATAAGAGGTTGAAAGAAGAAGCTGATTTAGTGGCAGGTAACACTACAAATAAAAGACGTAAGACAGGGCCTCGTAAGAAACGTACCCAACAACAACAACAAGGTCCAGTCAAAAGAGTAGACGCTGCCAGTGCTATTGGTGTAATGTCTCAATTAAAGGACAGATCTGGCCTACAGGCCGCATTAATTGCCGCAGAAGAGAGTGGTGATTTAACCACAGCAGACAGTGTGAAGAACATGTTACAAAAAGCTAGTTTTTCCAAAAAAATCAATTATGATGCAATCGATGGCTTATTTAATTAAGAACTTATTATTTTTTTAAAATTTTCTTTTTTTTTTTTGTTATTGAATATAAACATATAAAAATAAATTATTTAATCTTATTCTTTTCTGTACCGCTAACGACGTACTTAGCCATCTCAGTTATAGAATCGCCCATCCGTATCCTATAGTCAGCGATTCTTAAGATATGATAACCAGCAGTGAACCCTAGGAAGCAGTTCACGGCAGCAAGTAAATAATTCTTTGGTGTAATAACGAAGGACCAACGAGTCCAAATAGCTGCAGTAGCAAGCAATGATAAATTTTGAGCACCAGAAACTTTCTCCACAGGTCTCTTGATATCAGAGATACCTGCGATAACTAGGCCCCATTTCAATGTGGGAGCCCAGAAGTGAACAGTCCGAGGACCTGTTTCACTTTGCCAAAACCGCCTGAAGGCGAATGAAATAGTCGACATTTAGTTATAAAATATATTAATAAATTATCTTTGTAATATAATGCTTCCTTTCTGTTGGAATATGCGATTATGCGTTACAAAGTTGGTTTGCTGTTCTGAAACTGAATATGAAGTTGTAGAATTTGAGATGTGCTTTGTTTATATAATTTGTGTTCTGTTTCTCGAAGAATTACTCATTCAGCGTCTTCGAGCGAGGAATCGTGATGCTAAAACAAACCGCAGCGGAACCGGCAAGTAGCAGATTTATGTAATGAGAGTTAATAGAAGAGTTATAGGCACTTGTGAAGGTAATAGTGGTAGTTTCAATGGATATATATACTAGAATATATACTTGATTGTCAAATGGTAATGGGAAGGGAACTGGAAGAAGAAGAATAGATGAAGGTGCTGCACGTGACTGCCGTGCAAACCGACATCGTTTGAGTTTCAATTTCAAATTAGTTTCTTATAGGGGCACTTTAATTAATTATAAGAGTGGGAAGTACTATTTGAAGGTAAAAAGAGTTAGAAAGTAAGGAAGAGTACGCAATTTGATTGAATATCTACCAAGCCAGCAATGACCACCTACTTGAAGCTTGTCAAAGGTGCTACCAAGATCAAAATGGCTCCGCCTAAACAGAAGTACATTGATCCGATCTTACTTGGTACAGCACAACAGAGTGATTTTAATGAGATTGTAAAGGCACTCCATGCGAGAATAGACGATTCTGCTTGGACTATAGTATATAAGGCGCTTATTGTTGTCCATTTAATGTTTCGAGAGGGTGATAGAGATGTGGCATTGCGATATTTCTCTCGTCATTTAGAGTTTTTCCAGTTAAGAGATGTTTTACAATCAGGAAAGGATTCAAATGAAATTAAGTCGTTGCAGAAATATGCCGCATATTTAAAATTAAGAGCTAAAGAATATGGAGCAATTGGAACAGATTACGTTAGAGATGGTTATGCCAGTCTGAGATCCATTATTACAGATCATCAACAATCACATAATATTGGAATAGCATTAGATCATGTAGAGTCCCTCGAGGTGCAAATCGCTTCTTTACTAAAGAATAAATACTCTCAAAGTGACTTAAACAATGATTTACTTTTGTTTGCTTTCAGATTGTTAGTATTCGATTTATTAGCATTATACAATGCTTTGAATGAAGGTATCATTACATTGTTGGAATCATTTTTTGAATTATCACATGATAATGCTGAAAGAACATTGGAACTTTATAAAAGATTTGTAGAGTTGACTGAAACTGTTGTCAAATATCTGAAAGCTGGTAAATCTGTCGGGTTACAAATCCCTGTTATAAAACACATTACAACAAAGTTAGTTAGATCATTAGAAGAACATTTAAGAGAGGATGATATTACTCACAATACATTTAACGATAGTCCAAATAATAAGATACCGCAACAAAACACTAAAGGTCTTGCTCAACAAAGATTGGAGGAGATTAGAGAACAGAAGAGAAAACTGGAACAACAATTAAAACAACCACAGTTACTAATGTCGCCAACAGGGAACAACCCATTTACGAACCAACAAGTAGCAAGAAGTGCTTCCATGGCAAGCTCCATGATGCCTCCATTACCTGGAGTGCAAGCACATAATCAAGTCTCTACATTAGGTTTCAATATCAATCAGGCAACAACTGCACCGGCAATGATGATACCACAAACTCCTTCATTATCACAACAAGTTATTAACAATCCATTTATGACAGGTCAACCTCAACCTCAAACTCAAACTCAACTTCAACCTCAACCTGGTATGATCAATCCTGCAACAACCGGTTTTATCGCACCACAGCAGAGTATGAATTTCATACCAACAGCTATGCCACAGCAGCCTCAATTCAATCCAATTCAAGCACAACCACAACAACAACACACCAATTTTGCACCCGCTCAACAAACAACATTGCCGGCAGAACCGCTTGCTCCACTACCAACTGGTTCAAAAAATCCGTTCTCATTGAATAACGTATCTACAGCCACTGGTATTTCTTCTACCAATTCCGAGCAAGCTCCACAACGACAAATGAATCCATTTGCACAATCAAATTACCAAGACACAAACAGTGCACACACGAACAACCCTTACACTAACATGCAATCATACCAGCAGTCTGGGCCTGCTCAACAACAACAACAACAACAACCTGTGATTAATAATCCCTTCTCACTACAACTTGCGCCAAATATGCATCAGGCACAGGCCTTACAACAACAACAACAACAACAGCCGCAACCGCAACCGCCACAGCAAGCGATGATGTTTACGAATCAATACGGCATCCAGCAGCAACTACAACAAGGACAGCCCCAACCCTTCGAGATGAACCTGATTGATATATAAAAACTATGTAATACTATAACATTATAATAATGAAAAAATTTGTATATTACAGAACAATCTTCGGACTTGCGGGAAGATCTTTTATTGGCCGTGACAGAGAAACAGCCGCACCGAGATCCCCACAATAATTAGTCAAGTGCCGTCGGTGATAAGAGGAGTTTAAGAAAGAGATATATAAGAAATGAACAATTCTCAGAAAGTGTCAAATGTTGTGTCAAAAAATACCAGGATCATTATCAGGAACAATGGCTGATTGTAATGTTAACCCAGTGAATACTCTAATAAATAAGTACAACCCTAACAAATCGTTGGGGACCAATCTTAATAGTAATGAGAATTCGTTGCCACGCAAAAATAATGTGTTGGAGATAGAGAGACAATTTTTAAATAATAACCACGGAGATACTCATACTAATTTCACTGGTCCAATACCGTTAACAACAGCTATAAAAAATGATAGGCCTAGTGTTGAATCAGCAGCTACAATAGTACAGGAAAATTATTGGGCAAATGAGTTTTCTACGAATATACCATCAAATGAAAGTAAAAATTATGTGACGGGTCGCATAAGACATACACCGAATTATAATTTTGATAGGATCCAATTTGGTGACCCCAGTATCTCTTCTGGACAATTTAGTGTTGATAATTATAAAACGTTTCCACAGTTGGGTAGTAGTACACAGCAGAATCAGAGTGAAGATATTTCGTTAAATTTTGATTTGGATAAAGAGTTTGATGAACTTGAACTAGAGATCGCTAGCATCGATATTGAAAGTACTCAAGAAAACCCACAAAATAAGGTTCTTGATAACAAACAGATTGAATTTAAAGAAGTCGCATCTGAAATTTATAATTTATCACAAGAAGGAACTTCAATTCCAAAAAAATTAGCAGATTCCAAATTTATGGATTTAATGAAATTAATAGGTAACGGTGTTGTAAATATTAAAAATTCAAGCAATGAATTGTATAATATGACAAATGGTGAAGTCGTTGGTAATAACTACCTGTATATTCCCGATGATAAAATGATAAATAAGTAAATGCATAAATATACTTGCATCTGTATGTATTATGTAACAAAATGAATATTTAACTTTTAAATTCAGTCATTTCGACGTTTTTTGCCTTTCTATTCAGTAGTTTGTTTGTACTATAATCTTCCTTATCATCTATTGTATCGATGAACTCCAATTTGTTTGTCTGTGATTTCTTGGTTGTTTTAAATTCTTTCATCACATCGTTATTACTTCTCTGACTGCTTATGTCGTTATTGTTTTCATGCCTGCTATGCTTATCGATGTCACTTGAATCATATTCTTCTTCTTCGATGCCTAATAAACCTGCTTTTACATCATTAACAAAACTCCAAATGGAATTAGTAACACTTCCATTATCAACATTGCTCATACTATTATTACTATTACCACTAACATTATTATTACGTGAATCGACGGTAGTTTTCCCTTTGATTCTCAATGAGCGATCTCCATGTTGGCCGGAATTATTAATGTCTTTCGATCTTGTCTCATTATGTTTCCTCCTTATGCTTACTCCATCTCGTGATGATTCGTTGTCGATTTCACTATCCCAATTCAAAGATTTTTCTAGCTCATTTTGTAAAATTTGATCAAATTGATTAAATATTGCCAGTGGCTTACTCCATACAGATTGTACTGGTTCTTCTCTCTGTTGCGCTTCTATTGGTTTTGAAGTTCTTGTACTTGGCTGCTCTTCAATTGGTACAATTTTGTGATTAAACTCTTTAAATTCAGAAGACCTTCTCTTTGTTGATGATATATTGTTTGCTGTCTTGGTAGTTGGAAGTGATGGTGAACTGCTTCTGATACTCTTTTTCAATGGTGAAGTTTCAGTACTACTACTTTTCTTCTTTGTAATCGAAGGCATTGAAGATATAGAGGAAAGAATAGCAGCTGCATTAGTACTTGAGTTATTATTATTTGTAACGTTATCACTCAAATGTTTTGATACTTGTTGCTTCAACCGCTGTAATTCAGTTGAGTGTTGCTCATATAACTTTTCTTGGTTTGCTAACTGTTTCTTTAGATCTTCAATATTTCGTTTACTTTCAAACAATTCTAATTCTTTATTAGCCAAATTTTTCAATAATATACTAATATCATTAGAATCAAGATTTATTGGATTGGAAGCAGTCGAGCTCGTTCTTGAGTGAACTGTCAGTTGTGTATGTTCAGGGTCAATTATACTCGACGTCGATTGATTAAAACTGCTGTTGATGTTTATATTACCTATGCTATTGCTATGTGCATGATTGTTATTTGATTCAGGGGATACTGGTGTAATTATAGGTTGTATTAGAGATCTTCTTTTTACCATCATATTGGGCTTTGGGACGGTTTTTGCCCTTTGAGACATCTTACTAGTTGATGGTGGTGCAGAAACGGAAGATATTGAATTCGTTCTTCTGTCACGAGAGATGTCCTCAGGTTGATTTAAAGGGTGATTACTAATTCGCGTTGGCGTTATTTGACGTTGTAAGTTAAATTTAGAAGAGTTTGTCATTATGGGTGATGTAACAGCTGAACTATCAGGTGTCTGTAGCTTATGAGAGGCTGTTTTAGGCATTTGGCTATTAGTCTCATTACGACTTGTGGTGCTTCTGGTGCTTGTATCGACATTTAGTTCTTTATCAGCTTCATAAATGAATTCATCGAATTTGTTCATAATTAATATATTACAATGTGAACGTTGCGTTCTGTCCTTATGAGAAAAAGAATATGATACTTAAAATTGGTTCAATGCCTTCTTTTTTATTACCTTTACCTTGTAAACCTTTCCTACCTTTCGAAATGTATATATAGAAACGATTTTAATGATAATTGTTGTTCTATTTCCTTTGTAGTAAGTTAGTCATGAATTTTATACTTTTTGGTGCATAATTAAGGAATGTGAATCTTCAAATTAATGCCCTATTTGGCGTTTTTTTCTTCCATATTTTTTTGCGGCGTTATATAACATAGAAAATCTTAGGACAGATCTAGTTTAATTGCTTCAAAAATGTATAGAAACTCATCAGGAAGTGAAATGTGATAGAACATAAAAGAAATAGTTCTAGAAAAAATTGATTGGGCTACTACTGTGTGCAATATCATCAGATCCCAACATAACGAAGTTATCCATGACAGTTCTCGTGATTATTGGGAAAGGACTTACAGAAACAGGTTGTTCCACTACCTGAGTGTTATCACCAGAATGAAGTATTTCATGCGCTATAGAAGTCTCTTCCTTTGTGTATTCCATGTTATCGCTTGAAATGCATATCTGTGGGAACGTTTCATCTTCATCGTTTTCTGCTCCACTTTCTTCACAAATGAACACTGTACACAAAGTTGCACTATTTAATTCCAGTCTTGGCTTTTTAACTAAACTGCGACATAATACTTCCGTATCCTGTTTACGTTTAGATTCAATATTGCTGAAAGCGGCTTTGTATTGTTGTATCTGGTTCTTCAATGATTCAAACTCATTAAAGTCTATTGAAACAACGTTCTCATTATATAAATTTGAATCTTGCTGTCTTTTCTTGGATATGTTATACAACCGGCAGAAATCACTTATGCATACAATATTATTCTCTATCAGCTCTACCATTAGTCTATCTTTTTCAACTGTATTTAAATCTGACACTCTTACATTTACACATTTAATTGCCCATATAATCCTTCATCAAGTTTATATAGTTTATTAGAAAATGTGGAAAATAGCCGCCAATCTAAGAGGGTAACACAGCGGCTTGACCAATTTTGAAAAATACCCTTCAAAACCACATAATCAATCTTAAAAGAAAGTATATAAACAATATCCAATTTATTGGATAACCGTGGACGTTTCTGACCTTAACGATATATTCAAAGCTCTATATAGTGTGTTCAAGAACTTATATTTATAATGTCTCTTTTAGTAAAAAGACTGATCGGAAAGATGACCTACAGAAATACCAGCTTGATCATTCTAACTTGCTTTGCTATCAAGCCTACAATGATAACATTGAAGAGTAAAATGAATGAATTGAATCTAAATAGTGATGATATGCTATTCATAGCAGTCTCGTCTATAGTATAGTCGTACAAATGTCTGTATACACTATGTACAAATATATAATTCAGTTAATTTACGAATAATATTCCTTTGAAAGTACTATATCTTTCTAGGCGTCTATGAATGATTTATACAACACGTTGTTTTTCTCGTCATAATTAACATCTAACTTAAAAATACAATCGACACACCAATTCCAGTCTACTATTAATATATTACTATCATCATCACAATTTTCAAGAATAGTCTTCTTGAATTTTCTTACTTGCACTGGTTTAGTGGCAACTAATATATATTTTGGTATTTTGATTGATTTTCCATTTGGGAGCTTGATATTTTTTTTCTTACTCTCGCTATCTTCATTAGGCAGGATTTTCTCAAAAGTTGTAAGAGTTTTGTTGCTTAGTACGTTAATTTCGCTTATACCATGATCTTTAAGTATCGAAGAGATGACAGAAACACCACCAGTAATATCGTCCATCAAATTGATAGTTGAAATTTTTGCTCTTTCAAATAATTTAGTATACTGTTTTGTCTTATCCAAAAATTCCCTGTCCAATCCAGGTATCAAATAGTTTTCAATATTAATTGTATTATCATTTATTTCCTTTCCACTTTTGATAAATTTCAATAAGTCAGTAACAAACTTCGGCAATAAGGCATACTTTAACGGCTTGAAGCTTAAACTTTTTAGAAATTTAACAGTTCTTGATTTTTTGGGAGCTATGACACAATTTAATTTTTGTTCGTAGTCCTCATATCCTTCATCATACAAGTTAACGCCAACCATTTCTAGTATTATTTTATCTAATTTACTCAAGTTATCGAAATCACAACCTGTATAGATACAGTGCAAATGATATATATGCCTTCTATTTTTTTTGCCGTCACTTTCATTATCTTTGTTTCTTTGTGCCTTATTGAATAATTGTTTTGCTTCTTGTTCTAAGGATTTACGCTCATTAATTTCTTGGATTTCCTGCGGCAGCAATGCAGTACCTTTATGGCGTTTGGTTTTGTGTTTTTCAAATTCGTTAAGGGACTCGATATCACTATGCAATCTTCTTGCCGCTTTAGTTTTGGCAGCTCTTCTAATACCACCACTACTGGCTAAATTTTCTGATTGTTCGGTATTTGCAATAGATGGTTCCCTTGATGCCATGGGTGTAATCATTTGTTTCGAAACTGTCGCTTGCATTTCAGTTTCATCTAAATGGGTAGTTGGACTAGAATCAGTCTTATTGGTTATATCTTCCTTATTATCCTCGTCGTCAGTCAATCCGCGAAATAAGTCTGCACTATGAGTTAATTTCATTGGATCGTCACTTGCCATTTTAGCATCACTTTTAATGTTATCATTAGCCCGATCAAATATATCTACTTTTTTGTCCACTGTTACATTATCATTTGCAATTTTGTTATCAGCTCGTTTGGTAGCATTATAATCCCCAATGTTATCTTGTTGTGCAGTTTCATAGAGTGTATTTTTTTCTGCGTCATTACTTCCTATGTCAGTATCTGATTTAGGTGTAGTCTTATCACTCATTAGTTCACCAGCAGGCTTCTCAAAAACTTTTGTTTGTTTAAATTTAACATCATTTTCATTTTCCTTTGAGCTGTCAGGTTGCCAAGACATTTGTCCCAAATTCAGCCTCATATCCTGATTTATCTTAACAAAGTCTCTAAACTCACTATTATTAACATCTAACTTCACACCATTTTTATAGCAATTTTCTAACCATAAATGATTAATCACCGCACAGGTATTGCTGCCCCATTTCACAGCAGTTTCAAATTTTTTTCCTACTGGTAACCTGGATAACAAATGTGTATTTTTCTTCGACAGCTCCGTGGTACTCAGACCACCTAGTATTTCAACAAGTCTTTGTATATAATATCTCTGTTGACCAAAATAATTCGTGTATGTGAGTACTAACTCCTTCTTATTAAATAGTTTAGTACCAAACGGTTTAAAAATAAGTTTGTCTGTTTCATGTTCTAAGGGTATAAATCTTTCCATTGACCACATTGTGAAAAGCCAGATAATGTTCCCAATATTTATTTTTTTTGCTGACTCACAAATGTTTGACTTTATCAGTTCATATTCCTTCGACTTTCTTGAGTACCCAATGTAACAGTCATATGCATCTATGTGGTTGATACTATCTGATGTATCTATTTGATGATATATTGTTCCCCCACATGCTTTTATTAAATCTTGCAAAAAGATATAAGTTTCCTTGGATAATGATATGTCCATACCAATCAAGAACCTTTTCTGTTGGAGGAAGTTTTTTGAAAACTTGAACTCCAGGTCATTTGTTTGATCCCATTGATCATTCAAATTTTCCTTGTTTTCTGATTCATTGTCAAGGATAATTTTGGCTTCGTTTTCGTCAATCAATTTTCCTGTTTTGAAACAGCGTATTAGCCAAGATGGATATACGAACTTCATAGATTTTATGGAAGGAAAATTTAATACAGCTTCTACAGCTGGATCTTTTGGATCGGTAGCAACTATATGAGTAGTCTTGTTAGATATAAAATCAACACATGTACCACCCAATGCGTTAACCAATTCAACGTAAAATAAATGTTCAGAATAACTAGCACAAAACTGACCAGATACAAAAATTTGAAAATTCCTGAAAATATGTCTTGGATCAGGCGAGGAAATAAAGGTTCTGATATGCCTTTTAGTTGCTATACATTGTCTAACCCAATTTGGTCTGACTACCGGTATTAATAAGTCGAACGCTGCAATGTGATAAAATGGAAATTTGTTGTCTTGGCTAATTATAAAGTGTATATTTTTCTTGCTGTATTGTTCTAGGAACCATTTCCTACTAGTGAACTTGTCATCATATATATCAATGGTATTTGTGTTAAATATTTCAATAGTACCACAGTGATGTTCTTGTAAAAGATTCTCTACCTCCTTTACGTTGATATCAAAATCTTTTATTATAAGGAAATTTAAATGTTGAAATAAGTTAGATTTTTTTTCAACCATTTTTTGTCTGTGTTTCAATTTATTTGCAATTATGCATTTAAGTGTACTTTAAATATGCTAATATATATCATATTACAAACTTATACTAGGACTTATTACTTTGGATATTTTTCAAGATATTTTTTTGTTTACAAATAAACGCGAAAAAATATGAAAAGGCGAACGCGTAACCGAAAAAAGTATGGGATGAGCTTTCACGACTTATAAACTGATCAACTAACCTGTGTAAAAAACCTTTTAGGAAGTCACTGTCACTGTTTGTCAAATGTTATATGCAATATAAATTTATTCAATGTTAAAACTATAATAGTTTTCGGTTTTGTATGGACAGAGATTGGGAGAGTATGTTTTTTGTTGTTATGCGCGTTTAGCCGCCGAGGATGCTAAGACGTTTTATTAGTACTTCTACAGTTGGTTAAAAACATAGAAAAAACCAACTTTATAACAAGTTGAAGAGGAAACAGAAATGGAAATTACTAGGACGGTCTTAATAGAAAATTCCTTTCTCAGTAATAATTTATCGCCGATATTATTAGTAGATGTCAACAACTCCGAATTGCTGTCAAATATCGATGAAGAACTTCGAAACGCAAATAGGACAAAAGATATGTCTGAAAGTAATGCATTTATTAATAGAATGGTAAGTAATGAGTTAGAGAACATATTATTCGAAATATTTAACGATACTCCAGTCGAGGATCACGTTTCCATCAATTTGAATATCTTTCAATTGAAGTTTCATTTAAGCTACTGGGATGAAATTCTTTTTTATACAGTAGATAACCTGCAATCAAATGGCTCACATTTTTGTAACAAGATATTTATCACAGCTCAAACTAACGTTGATAGACAACAATATATTTACTCCAATAAACTGTTGCAGAATTTTCAAAGCAGTATGTCGAATGAAAGATTAAATTATAACATAGAAAAAGAAAAAGAAGATAAAAATAACGAATTTTTAATTAAATTGATGCTTTTGTATGTATTTAAACTAAAAAATTTAAATGATGGCGATATTGAGTTGCTTTTGAACCAATATTCTTCTATATACGAAATATTGCAAAACTTAAATTTTTGAACTTCCAGCGTTTAATGCAAAAATTTTAATAACTAATATAATATACATGGGTGATTTTAGATAAATAAACTTTATCTCGTTTTGCTTTTATTGGTAGTCGGAATCCGAATCAATCATTTCGTCATCATCTTTAGAGCATGTTGCAAAATTCAACTTCGTTGGATTTGATTTAGCTAATAAAAATTTCGATTTATGACTATTCAACTTTTGAGAACAAGGCGATAATAATCTATCGGTTGGTGATGCAAACTTATTTCTCAATTTCAATTTTTGAATACCTCTTTGTAATATTTTATGCGATGATTGTGTCTTTTTTGGTTTGAAAATGGCCCTATGCAAAGAAGATGCTATGGTAGAACAGTTCCCTAATTCAGTGCATGATGTGTCAATTGATGAAGATGCTGAGGTATTTTTTATTGTA
This sequence comes from Jamesozyma lodderae, assembly GCA_030571655.1. NCBI lineage: Eukaryota > Fungi > Ascomycota > Saccharomycetes > Saccharomycetales > Saccharomycetaceae > Jamesozyma > Jamesozyma lodderae. Next base: position 14,944 of record JAJLYF010000015.1, on the reverse strand, counting down.
TGTGATAAACCGTTATTGGATGGAATATTGGTAGTAGTTTTCACATCGTTGTTAATATTTGTGTTCATTGATGTTACGTCTGGTGTATTTTTAATTTCTGAAAATGAAGTAGGACCACTTAGGGATTGAGTTGGTGATGTTGGCATAACTTTATTAAATTGTAGAACAGTCAATGATATATTATAGTAAAATGGCTACGTTAAATTACTATTTGATGCTATATAGGAATATATTAAAATTATTTGGTGTGATTGACTTACTACTCTTACCTATTTTATATTGTAAAGCTTATATATTGAAGTAAATCGTGTATAACAATTAATGTTGCAACCAAATACTTAATTTATATTTATAGTTTACTCACTAGTTGTTCTCAATTGGTATTAATATTCGAGAAATTTTGAAATTTTTTTGTGATGTGGTAGAGACTGCAACTTTTTCCTAAACAGGAAATTTGGTGAAGTTCTTTCATTGTTTACATAATGCCTAATTAGGAAGTGTAATTGAAAACCCAACTTTGTACACCCTAACTACTAGCCCTAACAAATTTTGTTTCTGTCCTAACCAAAACTATAAAGACCTACAAAAAAATTAATACAACCCTTCTAAGTTTAGGGTTTTTAAAAACTCGTCATTTTTTTATTCCTACTAAAGGGAACAGTAAAAGTTTTAGTATATAGAATTAACGAAATAAAACAGTTGACATAAATAACTAAAACATAGCTAAGAATTCGAAAACTCAACTTTCTTACTAGTTGCTAAATCTAGAAATTTTAAAATACTTGGATCATTACGATCATATTTTAAATAAACGCATAAAATAGTGCTATACACAACACATTGGATAGCTATGACCAAGTTCCGATGCGTAATCTGGAATACAATAATATGCATGGCTTTTGCTCTTCTGAGCAGCTCATTTACTTTTGCAGACGATAATACATATATAGCTGGTACGAATGTATGGCCACAATTTCAAGTTCAACAACAGAACGCTATACGATCACAAAGAGATTTAATGAATAATATAACGATAGACCAAATCCCATTAGTAGCAGTGAACCTGCGACGTGTCTTATTCAATAAAGGAAGTGCACAAATCAATGCTATGAGGAATACGACAGTTAGTCTGAATGGCACTGATCTATTGAGTAATTTCGCTGCCTTATTGAATACTGGTATTAATGGATTTGTACTGGATATTGAAATTAGAAATGACACATGGATGGTCATAAATACGCCTATCACGTTTGGTGAGTTCTTATCCACTTTTGAAACTTTTTTATCTGAAAGTAATAACAATTTATCGGCTAATATGATTATATTATTTTTGAGAATTGTCTCAAACAATATACCATCGGGAAATAACAATTCTACCACTACAATTGAAAGCAGCTACGCCAGTAATCCACAACTTAATATAACAGCCATTTTAGATGAAAATATTGGCAGATCATATATATATACTCCATGGGATCTAATCACAGATAGACAGTTTGCTTTAGCAAATGAAACCAACCAAATTAATTCATCAAACTTTGGTGAAACGCCAGCAATGTGGCCTACATTACAACATTTTCTGTATCAAAAGCGTAGACGTGTAATACTAACGGAATTGACCGATGTATTGAACCCGGTACAAACACCTTATGTTTTCACAAATGGGACTGTTCATTATGACATTAATAACGCAACACTTACATGTCCCACAACAAACGATGAGATTGTTAATATTACAAAGAAATCCTGGAGGTTTTTAGAGTCTCAATTCACTACTACTGACATTGAACAATATATAGAATGTGGTTACTCCCCAATAATATCTAACCCATACGACATTTCTAATATAACACATATTCTTCCATTATTGGCATATAGTTTAATATGGACATGGAAGTTCAATGAACCAAGGCTTTCAAACTCAAGATTATTAATGGGAAAGGACTCCATGCAGGCATATAATTGTGCAGCACTGAAATATATCAGCTCAAACAATTCAATTTACTGGCAAGTGGGTAATTGCTATAATTCAAAAGAAGGGCTTTGTAGGAAAGCTGATAGTAACTATGATTGGGAATTATTGACCATTAAACAATCATATTTTGATTACTATGACGATAAGGATAGTGAATGTCCTGAGGGATATGTATTTGGTCTACCCCAAACACCATTACAAGAACGGTCATTAAGTTTATATTTAGAGGAGATTCAGAGTAATAGTTTGGAATTATGGATTAACCTAAATTCAATTTCCGTCAGTAACTGCTGGATTATAGGTGGGTCTCATTCATTTTGTCCATATGAGAAAGTAGTTTCCACAAGAAATTTTGTTAGTATGCTTGTGCCGGTTGTTGCAGTCACATTTGTTTTGTTAGTATGGGTACTATATTTGAGTTTGGTAAGCGTTCCTATACATGATAATAGAAAAAATTGGAGGAGGGTTGTTAACAAGATTTCGAAATCTGAAATTGAAGGTGTTCCTTCGTGAAATTGCATTAGTGATGATAGTAGTCTATCATATGTATTAATAAATAAATATTAAAAACAATATGTAACAGTTTTTCCTGACATATAACAGGAAAACAAAACAAAACAAAATAAACCTATCACTGTATTTGACGTATATAATGTTCAATGCTGGTATTTAATGACTTTTCTAATGAGTCTTCTACGCCTGAACATATTATCCTCTAGATATTCATTATTTGTGGTAAAATTCAAGCTTCGTTCAGAAGACCATTTAACTACATCATTATCTATTTCCCAGGCTGAGTTGTCATCGAATACCCATTGTTTTGGAGGTAGGATATCATCTAATTCCTTGACACCTGGTGGCGGTTGTTGTGCCCGACGGTAATCATCTAAAGGATCAAAAACATTACTTGAGAACATGAAAAATTTCCACATATTGGGTATCAGCCCTTGTCTGTATATTTCGAACACTTCTACAAACTTTGTCTGTGGTTTCTCATCTAATATGATATCAAATTTATGTGATATTTCTGTTTGGATTGGCAATTTATCACTAGGAAGTTGACTTGAATTATCAGTTTTCTTAAATAACTTAGCTAGTCTAGGACGTACTTTTGGGTGGATAGATATCATGAGTGACCAACTAAAGGCACTAATGGCGAGGCTCCAATTAACACAGCGTGATAAAACTCTCAATGCCAGAAACGTTCCGAGACATGATAGAAACATTTTAGTCGTATGACGCTCATCTTTAAACCCAGCCGTCTCGTGAACAAATTTGGATATAGATTCTATTAATTTCAACTGGCCGCTGGTCAAATTTTGTAAATCTCTTAAATTAATAATTACCTGCATGCTATGTGTTATATCGTGTAAGTTTTCATCACCTTCATTCATGTTATCTTCATTAGTAATCTTCCCTATTTCCCCCGTGGGACTACTATTGTCCCATTTTTGATTAGGATAGTCGGAGGGTATCACGTTAGAAGATAATCGGGTTAACAAGGATTCGCCATATGTTCTTCTGACATGATAATGGTAATAGTTTTTCCTCCATGGATGTAATAATTTGTATTTTGGTACAATTATTCCATACATCAAATATAATATGGGAAACAATATAATATACATTGGGTTATAGCATATTATTGTAAGTATTATTAACATTATTATTGTTTTTGAAGGTCTCCTCCAAGTAAGTAACCGTATAACAGAATCTTGAAATTCAAAAAGATGCTCCATCTTTGCCGACATTTTCTTGATATTACCAGCTAAAACAGACACTGAAACTGTTTGACCTCTTTGCTGTGACTGGCCTTCTGCCTCTTCGTTACCTAAACTAAAATGCTCTCTCTCTGGGAGTCTGTCTGGTAATATCCTCGATATCAGCTTATCCAAGAAGATATCCACAAAGTGATCTTTAACATCATCATCAATTGATGCTGTGAGGGGTGCTGAATACGAGTCAATATCTGATTCAGCTGTATGTAAATTTTTCACCATGGGTATTTCTGTAGAAGCTGAAGGTGGCAGAGTATATTTTAACTCCTTCCTAGGAGAAGATGTGGCTAAATCAAATGGAGCATCTAAAAATTCAGAATCCTCGTTTTCATCCTTTGGTAGTCTCAACTTCTCTACTGATGCGTTCACTAGGGATCCCGCTATTTTCTGCATTAATTCTCTGTTTGTAATCCTCTGATTAGAAGGAGTATTGTTTGATCCAGGTGATGATAAATCTGACGACCCTTCAGTAGTTGCACCGGATATGGATTCTTCTACTACAAGTATAGAATCTAACAACTTTTCATATTTCTTGGCCAAATAGTTTTTAACCAATTTCTTATTGATTTGATTTGAACTATTCATTACCTGTTAAAATCGATGGAATTATGATCACCAGCAATTATATTTATTATTTTAGCCTTTTTTTATAAATATAGGAACTCCGATACATATGATCCTTTATTATATAAGTTTCAATTCTTGTGATGCCCCAAAGATTTGAGGGTTGTCGGCAACTTGCAATTAAACACCGAATGTTTGTACGCAACCCTACTTTTACTTTAGAAACCCTACTAAAATCTCACTTCAAAATCTTTAAGACCTACTTTTTAGCCCTCACGCGTTAATTGTTAATTTTTTTGGCGTTTTTCTATTTTTCATTTTTCATAACCAGAAAATTTTCGTTCTCAGCGGATTTAACAGCGTCGAACATGTTCGAGACTTGGCGATTTACAATACTCTCGAGAAAAAACAAAGTACTAACAGTTGTTATTGATTAACTAACGTTTGTTGTTCAAAATAATCATCCGGCACTGGAATCACAATATTTATATCTCATCTTGGAAAAGACCCAGCATATGCTAATCTCATTTTAGAACAACTTTTTGCTTTTATAAAAGTAAATTATATTAATTTTACAAGCTAAGATAACTCAGATCAAGAAGCTCAAGCCAGTAAAGGATTTTTCAATAACGTTAGAACAATAATACAAAAAAAGTATTTTTTGGCAAAAATACTCGTTGGAAGATAGAATATATATTGGAATATATACTACCCTGCAAGGATGATTGACATGCAGAGCTACCACACTGTGAAAAGCATGAGCATGACGAAAACCGTCTCCCACATCGCAACTACAACGGTTTACACATCGAATTCATTGTACCGAAGAGCAACAAGTTCAGAATCTGATGATGCATCTTCTACAACCTCTAAAAAAGGCAAGTGTACTGGTTCAAAACAGCAATGTCAAAAACCAGCGGACCATGACTTATCAGTCACGGTTGGGGTTGCAGTTGCAATTCCAGTTGCGGTCGTTATTATAATGTTAGCCTTCGTGCTCTATGTAGTCTATAAGAGGAGTAAAAAAGAAGCTCTTGAAGATAATGACCCTGATTTCGACGGCGACGCAGATTTTATGCCCAGTCATTATACTAATCAACATATGCCACAACCTCAACCAAATTATTCGTCAAGTGATTCCCACCAAGAAATTAAAGAGGAATTCAAACAAGCATACTATTCACAACGACCACCTGCCAGAAATCCTTTTAATAACGGCAGTTATTCTACGACTGACAACCAGCCCTGGGAACTTGATTCATTCCAACTACCAATTGAAACTAATGATGTCACTTCTTTGAGAAATTTCGCAAAACAAATACAAAATGATGGTGTTGGTGGATATAGTATGGCCATGAAATCTAGAAATGCAAGCCAAGCATCATTTGATCAAAGAAATGAACCAACATTCATGCAACATAATTCTGTCTCCAGAGAACCTGTAGCTCAGCGGGATGCATTAGAAGTTGTTAGCAATTCTGATGATATTCCTTTCAATAAAGGTATCGAAGAAATGGGAAACGAGAATAAGTTTAGTCAACCAAGGTTAACGACAGAGAAAGTAACAGAAGATTTTGACGACGAAAATAATATGACTGGTACAGATGACGGATTTGAGTTTGAAATAAATGATCAATCGATTAATTCAAATAATGAAAAGAAAAAAAAAATATCGAATAATGTAGGCTTTGCAAGTAAAGATTTATTAGATGATGTCGATATTGATAATGATGCAGACGAATTTGCTTCTAATCTTTCCCCTGATGAAGAAGAAAACATTAAAAGGATGAAGAGTATCTATAAAGTTTATTTAGATAGAAACGGTACAGTGCATAGGACAGGTTCAGAACCTAACGAAGGCGAAGAAGTAAGGATGGAGGACAGTTCACTTACTGAAAAATTCAGTGACCCGGTAATCGATAAACATTCATTGGGTGGACAGCAACTTCAAAACAATAATACTCCCCAAGTAGCAGCTCGACAGCATGAATTAGAAGAAGCTGCACCAACTTCAAATGTACCTAACTCATATTCAAATCAACAAGGCCCGGTAAAGACAACAGAGAATGATGCAATTGTTTACCAGATGGGGCAAGAGCATTTACATGAAACTAGTCAATCTGCGTCAAATCTTAATGTCCCTGATACTAACATAAATAACTCTCATAAATCTATGAGAGCTGCATCATCCATTTACTCTGAGATGCCATTTCAAAGTTACATTCCACAACCGCAACAGCAACAGTATCAGCAACAGCAATATACTCAACAACAGTCACAAAATGACATACAGTACGCACAACAATACTCACAACAATATCCAGAGCAACAGGCATACTTCCAGCAGCAAGAATACCCTCCACAACAATATGATATGCAATATCAGCAACAAATGTATCCGCAACAAAACTATTACATGCCACAAAATGCACCACAGCATCGTAATCACCCACAGACACTTGAAAGAATAGGGGAGCTTCCAACGCCGACCCAGTTATTGAATTCCTCATCTCTACACTCCTTAACATCATTCAGAAAACCCAGTAAACAACAAATTCAATTACAAACGGCTAGATTAAATGGTACAGCATTGAACCCTATGGACCATCCAGATATGTTTTATACGCAAAATAATGATTCTTATTTAGAGCAAGCTCAACAGCAATTGCCCCTGCAATATCAGAATCAGAATGATTCCATGAGTGTAATGAGTAAGAATGGTGGACAGTCATCTGCTTTATTACCTTACCAAATGAGAAAAAGTATTGTCATGACTAATCCAAAAGATTTACAGAAAAATGTCACATACAAGCCAGCAGGATCTTTTAGAAAATTCAATGACGATGGATCCAGAAATAATAGTTTTACTACCCAAATAAATCCTTATCAACAACAGTTGCAACAACAAGTAAATTCTCGTGTCAGTGGTTTATTAGAAGCGACTGATGTCGTACAACCACCAGCCATTGGTGCTGTCCTGCCACACAGTGGTTCTCAAGAAGATTTAAGAAAACAGTTGGGGTCTTCCCAAAATTATAACATTTCATAATGATATATAGTTAGAATTTTATACTTAGACAAATACAGACAGTCAGAAATATAATATTTTTTATTCATGCTCAGTGAGTTGTAATTTTTCATGTTTTTTATAAGTATTAATTTTTGGTAATGTTGAATATTGTACATTATAATATATTGATATATATATATATAAGATTATATACCATGCGATTTCAAGTTTGCTTTATTTTAATTAAACGACTACGCCAATTCAAAGTCATCAATTTGGTTTCTGTACTTCAATACTGTTTGTTTGATCTTAGAGTTATCAACCCATGTAACGTAATCTTCCATATTTCTTGTCACCAAATATGCTGGATCATTTATTAGATTTGGGCCTACACGAATATGACCTTGTTCAATGAATTTAACTGCATCCTGTATAGTCTCCGCCATTTTTAGTCTATGAAGAATAACTGGTAATCTTCTTCTGCAGATAGCACTAACAGTGACTTTGTTTTCCAAATCAGATATTTTTGACTTTGTCGAAAGGATACCCATGTTGTAAAGTTTCTCTAGCAGTAGCTTCTCATGCTTGTGGCGGAATGCATCTGTTGGTGGAAGTAGAGATAATTTATGTGCCAAACGACGTATGTCACCACATATTCTGTTGTATTTATGGTAGTCTTCACGATTTTGTATGTGGTATGTTCTCATAACTTGAGTATCCCTGTGTCCTTGATCCTGTTTCCAATCATAGAAATCAACTTTTTTTAATAGTTTCTGCTCATGATGCTTTAATTTTCTCACCATCTTGTATCAATTTAGCTTTTCTCAAGGTCTGCTTTCTTATTAACTGCTCAGCTCTTTATATCTGGATGATTCTTTTTATTATCATTTATCATTCGATGAGGTTCAAATATTCGATGTCAAATTTTTCAATTCTTCAATCGCTTCGTACGTCTAATATTGTCCCGTAACTGAAAAAGCGAGATTCAAAGAACAGTAACAAAGACTTTGCATTTCTAAAAGGGTCAGTTAAGAGGACTCGAGTGGACAATTGTGAAACAATACTACTGAGAGTGAGATTCAGGTCGTCCCGTCTCAAAAAATAGATATAACAATAAAATGTCGTCTTTAATTCAGAAAAGACTGTTTTCAATTTCAAGTAATTTGCGTTCACACGTTGGTTCAGCAGCTATCTTTACTACCCCAGAAACAAAGATTAATGTGAGTCTATTAGAACCACCAAAAATTATTCAGAAAGGTAAAAAATACTTAAAGCTATCTCAATTAGTGACAGTTACTGGGCCAAAAGGTGAGATTAAAATGGATATGCCGGATTTTGCCAATGTCAGTGTAGATCCGGAAAGTTCAAAAATACGTGTTAATGTTCAAGATTCTACAAATAAAATTCAAAGGTCCATGTGGGGTACTTTACGTTCTCATATTAGCAATCATGTTATTGGTGTAAACGAAGGGCATCTAGCAATCTTGAAGTTTGTAGGGACCGGTTACAGGGCTCAATTGGAGAAAGATGGTAAATTTGTTGCTGTAAAAGTTGGTGCATCTATTCCCCAAGGTTTGGATATACCGAATGGTATTACTGTTAAGTCACCAGCACCTACTACATTAATTTTGGAAGGCTGCGACAAACAACAGGTCATGTTATTTGCCGCTAAGTTAAGAGATTTCCATCCTCCAGAACCATATAAAGGTAAGGGTATATACGTCAATGACGAAACTATAAATATAAAGAACAAAAAAATCAAATGATATCTAAATTTGACTTCTTTACACAACTACAGAAAATATATTCCACTGGAGATAGTAAACACCTTAATATTTTTCTCTACCATGTAAATAATAATAGAACAAATATATATAGTGCTGTTCATAATTCAAATAAAATTCATGCACTTGCAAAACTGGTAGTGCATTCTTTTTCAAGTTTAACTTATAAACAAATTTGTTTAAAACGGTACGTGTCCGTATACATTAGTTTAAAATAGTCTAATTTCTGCATCCTCGTCATTGTACATATCGTAAGGCCTTAATAATCCCCCAATTTTCGAAAATGTCTCTCTTTTTAAAAGTTTCTGTTCTTCTATTTCTCTCTCTCTTTCTTCAGCAAACAGGTAATCGGTTGGATCACCTCCAATTTCCTTGATTTGTACCAAAAAATCTCTAAGCACAGCGGAAAACTTTAAGGAATCTTTATAATGTTTTGCCAAGGCATTCAAAAAACTCTGTACCTGGGACTCTATTAAATTTGGAAACTCCCTTATAAGCATATTTTTGATATATTCGTTCAAGAAGTCTTTGTTAGAAAGATATTCTCGAGAATCATTCTTATCATAGATCGGTATTGGTATTCTATCTTCATAAACCATGGCGAGCAGTTTCATTAATAAGAAAGACTGTTTAGAAAAAACAGGTTTATGATCAGAATCTGTTAAAACATAAAATGTTTCGGCGATAAACCTAAGGTAATAAGTTTCGTAAAATGTTTTAGCGAATGTTGCATTTTTTGAAGCTTCGACGTTTCCTAATAAATCTATGGCAATCTGCAAACCCTCTGTTTCAACCTCTCTATTGTGGTGTTTAAATGTCCAACATATCGAATCGTAAAACAGCTGAAAGAAGTTAGGGAATGGAATCCCTAATAAGAAATCAAAGCATTTCTCATTAATTACCCTTAATAATTTGTAAAATTCTAGCCTGTGCTCCGGATATTCATTAAAATCTTTACTTATCATCTCTAAAGTTGAGTTGAAAGTATTCTCCAAAATAAAAGTGATTCCTTGAGAAAGTTTTTTGCCACATTTTCTGACTATTACTGTCATGCATTTTAATACTTCCGATTCTCTTGCATTAGGAACATTGTCCTTGTAATCAACCAATACCAAACTTAATAATGGATTTATCAGATCTGAAATATATTCTTCATGACTTCTAATATCTGAACTTGAAATAAACGTTCCTAGTAGAATTAAAATTTGCTTTTTAATAGCCCTTAACCCACGTATTTTTGGCGTCTTGATACTGATTGCCCCAAACGCTGAAACGTTATCATTGATTTTCGTAGAAGCTACTTTGTATAATAGGAGCATATTGAAGTAAATGTATTTCAATTGAGGATAAAACAAATCACCCATGGAAGCACAAACAGAAGTATTTGTTTTTATGATATTATTAACGATCTTCACGTTATCTGGATTTAAATCAAGCTCATTATTTATCACTAGTTGATCAAATAATGAATCAAATGCCAAGTTGGGTAATTCCATTAATGCAGTCAATAAGTCATTTCTCAACTGCACACTTCGTTCGCTGGCCACTATTGCGCCACACGCTTCGTAAAAGGTTTGAATTTGTGGTGGATTTAGGTCAGATGTAATGCTTCTGATATCTCTTATTATCCTTTGGATAAATGGGCCAGAACTAGGCCCTGTAATGTACTCCGGTCTGTTAATAACCATTTGGTATTTGCATTGTTTCACAATTTTTATAAAGGTATCACAGGCCATATTTTGAATACCCTCGTTTCTATCATGCATCGATTGAAATAACTTCTCCATTATGTTTAATAAAAAGTTCCAATTATTTTTTAAAAATCTTGGATATTGACCAACGATATATAATACATTGGAATCGTAAATGGCTCTATCATTTGGATTCTGGATTCGGCTATCGTCTACGTCAGTCAAATTTTGAAGCACTCTTTTGACGAATATTTGTTCGGATTCCTCTCTCATCGAGCCAGAAATTGAACCCACAGCCCAGCATAAAGAGTTTAGGTTATCCCAAGCCCAGCCGTTTTGCTTGCGCTCTTCGTTATCCAAATAAGTATTCAAAAGCTCCAATTGTCTATCTAATTCTGTGTACATAATCTCTTGTGTATCAGTGACATCTAAGTGAGTCAGGTAAACAAGGACTTCTCTTTCGGATTGGTATAATTGGATAAGATCAGTGTCCTTAACAAACTCTCTTACAATTTCCCCACTATCAACATCTTCTACAATAATTACTTCTTCAGGTCTTACCATTTTCTCCATTATTAGAATATGTCTTAATTGAGACGATATAGATTCATAAATGTGTTTTCTTAATGGGTATCTTTTCAGCAAGTCTGGATTCACTGCACCCGTTCCCATGGATACATATGACAATTCCATATATGGATTTATATCATTGATTGGAAACTGTTGAACCTCAAGAAACAAGGACGCCACCAAGTTGTGCCAATAGTCCAAGCAGATCTTGAAAATTTCAGCTTCATCTATTCTTGACAATTGAATTAAGTATTCGTGAGATGCTAGTAATATTGGTTTTAAATCTTTGCTTTCATTCTCAAAGTATGTACGATGGCGAGTCAAGTATGTTGTAAGGAAGATAGCCAAATTTTGGAAAAACTGTTGGTCTTCGACTGATGAAGAATTGTATGTTAACCTTAACGCAGAAGAAGGAGGCGGTATGGCTTTAATAATCTCATTGATGGTATTTTCAAAAAAGAGGATTGTTTTTTCTACTATCGCTGGATCATTGTTTTGAAGTTTGAAATTTGCAACTTCGGTTAAACATTTTAAGGTAACATTCCTTGTCGACGGTTTGCTTACATAGACTATACTTAGCAGTTGTAGCAGATCAGTCTCGTAGATATAAGCCACAGGTATCCAATTTATGTAACACAATAAACACTCCAATGTTGTTTTGTTCAACGAATTGGAGGAGAGATTTTGCTGTAGTATCTCTAAAAGAAACTGGAATATTTGTTCAAATTCACTAGACATAGATTTTTTCAACCGCAAGGCTTTTGCTTGGGTCAGTTGCTCGGTTGAGAAATCAAATATTTCTTCAAAAAGCAGCTTCAATATCATAATGTTATTTTCACATACGGTCAAAGAAGCAGAGGAACTACCAATTAATTCAGGAATAAACGAGGGCCAATTGTCTGGCCATTCTTGTTTCAATATTTGAACTAATGTCAAATCAGACTTATAGATCAAATCTTTCCTTATTGCATTGTTGTTGTCACCATCCTGACACATCGAAATAATAAATCCAACAATGAAATTTCTAATGCCAATTCTCTGCTCTCCAGGAAGTGATTTCCATTTGGTCTTAATCAGCTTATCTAAAATAGAAAGAGCAATGAATTTTGTCTGTGAGTTCTTGGAAAATTGTAATATTTTATCCACAACTAACCATGAGTTTGGATTTGATTGGAAAGCTGTCAAAATTTCTTGTGCACTCATTTGCTCTGAGCCAGAACTGTTATAAAAGGTATTGACAACCTGATCAAGTACCTCAATGTCAAGATCTGTAGAAAAATCAAGTATAGATTCCATTATTATGGTTTGTTTAGCAAAATGATAAGTTAGGTATGTGTATGGCTACTAAATAAAACCCTTTGAAGTAATCAGATCGGAAACTGACTGTTCTATTTCAAGTGATCTTACACTAATATAAATTAATTTTTAGCGCTTACCAAGCATATATGATGATAGGTACGTAAGTTATTTCTTCAATGAACATGTAATTGTAAGTGCCAACTTTCTATTTATGATTTGATAAACCATTAAGGTATATGTATTACTAAGGAGCATGTTTTAAAGGAGGTGGTGTGTTGTTCCGCGTTTGTCACCGCCCAACGGTGACACCGCGGGGTTGTTTAAAGGGGCGTATTGCGTGTAGATTGCAACTTGTAGGCGGACAGAAAGAATAGGCCCTGCCTAAATTAGTACAGGAAATACATCTATTACCGTTAAAAATAAATGTCAAGACTGTTCAATATATGCCGATTACAGTTCTATATCAAAAATCATTTCCAAACTTTTTCTTGCATATACAGTTTATGGAAGTCGTTTAGATACTGTTTAACACCGAGGTTTGTACGGTGTTTAATCTGCCAGAAATATGACAATGATATTTCGTGCTGCAAAGACAGACTTTATTACAAGAATTGTGAGATGCTTTTCCTAAGTAGGAAATAGTAAACAACTCAGAAAGAACTGGCGAAATACTAAGAAAGATAAATTTAAACTCAAGATACTTAAGACACAGAAATTAGAAGATAATTTAATAAGAGTAGTGAGTTTTATATAATTAATATAGTGCAAAATAAATGGTCAATTGTCATTATTGGAAATGTCCAAAGTTCAAAATAAATCTTATAAAGTTTAGGAAGAATCTATTAAGACAAAGAGACTCTTCCTTAGTTTCTCAACATAATTACTTGTTGAAGTTAACAAAATGAGATTCTTACTCCTTTTAGTATCTCTTGATTAAAATCATTTGTTTCAATGAACCATCCTTACATCAAAACATTTTACAAGAAGTCGTAGAGATATGCCTTTAAAACTTGATGATATTTGAAGGAACATTGAAAGCTTTTAAGATTAGAGTTGTAAATTGATATTGATTAACTTTTTGCTTGTGTACAACTTGATTCAATGATATCTATAAATTATAATGAAGTACATGGATGACAGAGTTGTCTAAAATGAGAATTACCACTCCTTAAATTATTTTTCTCTTTTGAAACTAATGAAGGGCTTCTTGACTTAGAAGACTCTTCTGAAACTTTAAATAATTTGTGCAGACTTTTGGACATCTCTCATAAAGATAATTGATCATTTATTTTGAACTATATAAAGTATAAAAGTAACTTCTTTTATTTAAATCTATTTTATTTTTCTGTGTCTTAAGTGTCTTGAGTCTGACTTTATTTTTCTTAGTTTTTGTGTTGGTTCTTTCTGTGTCATTTCCTATTTCCTACTTTGGAAAGGCATCTCATGGTTCTTGTAATAAAGTCTGTCTTTACCATAGGAGATATGATTATCATATTTCTGACATTTTCTTTAGTTGAAATCTTTTGAGATTCTTGGCAAAACGTATATAACCTGATTAACTTTTAGTTATTACCCAAAGCGGGTATTCATTTAGTGGAAGCTCAAATGTAATTAAGTTGTGTTTTCTGTCGGGATGATTAAAGTTGCGTTAAAGTGAAATGAAATATCTTTGATAGTAAGGAAGTTTATGCAGCGTATCGAACTAGCTGGATAAGTTGAGCAGTGGCAGAAAATTTTGAAAACCATTTTTAAACTTTTAAATAATATATAATGGGGGAAGGAATGAGATAATCAAAATGTAATCTGTAACCCTGTTATTTATTTAGGAAATTAAATTAGTAACACCATGTTGCATAAATTTCGTAATATAATACGATATTGAAATAGAGTTTATTAATTTGGGCAGCTAATCAAGGGTATACTTTATGAGTTGATAATATTAGTTGTACTGACCGTTGAAGGAGGGATAATGTAATTAGTTACTGAAGCTTGTCAATTAAAACTTGGCTCACTCGATTTCGCAAATTAAATGTCGTTTTCGCTAACAAAACGATTTATGTCAGAAATATAACATTTTCATTAGCCCAATGTATACAAACAGTATAAGAATGCTGTGCGACATTCATAACAAAACATGTCATCCTGGTGATGACGATATACCTGGTGATGACGATATACTCAAATATCAAATTTGTAAGTGATATGCCTTTGGTATGCTTAATAATTGATAAAGAAATACTGAAAGTATTTGAGATGAGAGTTAGAATTAATAT